>NEWO01000176.1:492403-523329 GCA_003013225.1 Phalaenopsis aphrodite
ATATATATATATATATATATATATATATATATATATATATATATATATATCAGTATTTAAGCAGAAGATATGTAATAAATAATGGGCGGTATTTATGTAAATTCTCCTTAAATCTGTAAATTTTTTTTTCCTAACTACCTTCCGCATGCCTTTCCCCAGCTGTTCTCCAAGACTCCCCCCAACCATGCCAGCTTTATTAATAAATAAATAAATAAAATAAAATAAAATAAAAAATTGCTAGTTAATTTTAATTATATTGAATAACATGATTGGTTAATAATTAAACTATTATACACTATTATAAATACAATTAAATCATCATGTATTCATAAGGATCATTTAACTAAATCCAGCTTATTAATGTCTGTCATTTAAATTTATTTATATTATTTAATAATTTAGATGTATTTAGCGATAACATATGAATTTTACATTTATCATATAGTTATAAATATTCTATTTTCTTACCTACTACATCTTGATACATTTATCTATGGAAGACTTGCATGCATTCCGCTCAATTCTTACATTTTTATTCCAGCCATTTTTAAGGTGGCATGTATGTAAAAAAATTAAAATTCACACGCTAGATATGTAGATATAAAATAATTGAGTGGGTTTGTCTGTAAATCTTTTGTAACAAAATATTACAACCTCTATTTTCACAACTCATCTCGGTGGTGCGTTCGTTCGTGCAAACAATCGTTCGTGGAAGAGGGGATGCGGAGGGGGCAAAGCGACAATATTTCCTTCAGAAAGTCGGGCAGTTGGGTATAACCCGCGGCCCAACTTTCACTCGAATTATTTAAAGCCAGACAGCCTTACTTTCACAACTTATCTCGGTGGCGCAGCTAGGGCAAACAATCGTTTATGGAAGGGGGTATGCGGAGGGGGCAAAGCGATAATATTTCCTTCAGAAAGTCGGGCAGCTGAGTATAACCCGAGGCCCAGCTTTCACTCGAATTATTTAAATTCGGACTGCCAATGCTGCCGCAAACGAAAATAATAAAATAAAATAGCGGTCACGCGACAAAAAAGTGCGCCAAACACGAAAAATTATTGCATACGGACACTGCATGCAGAGATGCTTGCGGTGTCCGATCCTAAACGTAGATTATGATGATTTGCGGTCAGGATGTATTTCAGTTTTTTTTTTATAAAAAAATTATTAAGTGAGACCCATCAAAATACATCATGACTGTAAATTATCGTGATCTACGGTCAGGATCGGACACCTCATGCAATAATTTTTGACAAGACCATCATTTTGAAAGTTCTCATAATAAATTTGTAAGAAAAAGAAAGTTTGACCGAATAAAAATTTTGCAAATCAAGCCAATGTTTGCTGGAATTGCGTGCCCGTCAAGGACCCTTCGGCCTTCTCGATCAGTACAGCTGCAATCTACTGATATATATATCAATTAAACAAATTTGCTAAAAATTCAACGATTCATCCACAGCTTTTTTGATATTTACATGCATATCATTATGATGCGATAAAATAAGTTAATAAGAGTTATACTTTTGATATTATATTAAATATTTGAATGTTATGAATGTAAATATGAAAGTTTAGGTGTTAGATATGCAAATATAGAAAAAAATGTGTGGTATGTATGTAAATGCCTCATTTTTCAATCTCCTTGTGCTCTATTTTACTAGAACACTAAAATAGTCTAATTTAGTATGCTAGTCATGAAAATCTATAATATTAACATTAAGATGAAAAAAAAAATGGCCACATCGACTTGTGCAAAATAAAGATGTAATTAATTAATTAAATTTGGTGCTAATTGATAAAAATATTAAAATTTATAATTATACTTATACCACTTTATTTATATGAAAAAATGTATATTTCATTTACTAGTTAAAATAGTTATATTTTTAACGTGGTATGAAAGATTTAGATATTATTAATTAAAAAAAAGGTGTTAAATATATAAATACATAAGAATGGTGTTACATGTATGTAAACACCTCTACGATACAATGAATTTTAGGGTCTGTTTGGGGCAACTGCAACTTATTGAATAATCTGCTGATAAGCTAGGTGCGGTGACTATTACAAATTTTTATTTTTTTAGAAAAGCTAGACAGCTGTCAGAAAGCTGCCACCGCACTTGATAGATGCTGTGTGAAAACGTTGTTTTCAGCATTTTCAAAATGCATAAGTTGTCAAAACGCAGTTTATCCAAACAGGTCACATGCGTTTTCAAAACTCCGCCGCACCAAATACATACATACCACCCTAAATGTGTTTTTCAATTTATAAAAGTTAAAATAGTTTTTTTTTTTTTTTTTTTGCGAAATTGAAGAGTTAGAGGTATAAATGTAAATGACAAAGGTCAAGTGTTAGAAATGTGAATGCATAGGAATTAGGTGCGATAAATGTAAAGGCCCCCATAAATAAACATAAAATAAAGAATTAATTCAAACAAAAAGCAGCCGAGCAGTTGTGGCAACCAAATAATTCGTATTTTTTTAAAAATCTAATATTTACACTTTTGGCATTAGCCGGTGTCAAACTGGGTTCATGAGTCGAGTTTGGATGACTCAAAATTAAACGAACCCAAAACAACTTCACTAAAACGCGACCCAAATATTAAATGGGTCAGAAAGTTCAATCGAATTTGACCAGGCTTCAACGTGCTCACCCAAACCCAACCCATGTCGCTCATTCCATAGATCATAATAGATATTCATGTTGATTTCAAATCAAATTTAGGTTGATTTTGGGTTAATCTTGAGGCAGTTTCAGATCAACCCCGGGTCATTGTCTTTGCGGGGCATGTTGAAGTCAAGTTCGAGTTGGCGGGTCCACCCAAACCCAACAAAAAGTTAATTATGTTAGTATCACTAACACATACTTAATATAAAATTTATTAGGGTCAACTGAAACCCAAATTTTTTATTTCAGTTTTGACGCCTGCTAGAAAATTCTGAGTCGTAGAGTAATGAATTATCGTCTTAGCATTGCAAAAGAATTCAACACACACACACATGTAAAAGAAAACAACCAGTAATGACACTAGAAATTTTTATGTGGAAAACACATAAAAAGGGAAAAAATCACAAGAGCTGACACAAATATAAAAATCCGATGTATATTGATGATTACAGAGACCCTTTGTTTCAAATTCGGGAAATAATTACTTGGTTTTCCACGTTACAACATCAACTGTCGGCTTCCAGTCGATGGTGGTTAACGGTGCTTATTAGTGCTGATCGACAGTGGTCAGCAGTTGACTACGATCAATACTGGTTGACGACGATCTACAATAGTGCTTGACAGCGGTCGGTGGTAGCGACAACGATCCGCAGCAGTGCTCAACGACAGTCGATGGTTGTCAGCGGCGATCGACAGTTGTCGACGACGATTGATAACGGTTGGTAGTAATTAACTCTTGTTTGTGGGTGTCAACAACAATCATCGACGGTGATCTATAGTGACAGGGGTGGTACTAGACTCAGCTCTTTCTCAAGCCTCTAGACTCCTCTCATGAGATGAGTGAGACTCTATTTATAGTGTTCTGGTACAATGAATGCAGAAATATGAAATACTTTGATCGAACGGTTCAGATAACTTTCTTCGATAAGACGTGATGAACGTTTGAGTGCCTGAACGATGTTGGAATTTATCAATCCTGGGCTTGTTGGATTTTTCTTATCGAGAAGCTCGATTCGATTATCGGCTTGTTAGATTCAGTATTTGTTTAACTTTCTAAATATGTTTAGAAAACTTTCAAGTGTAATTTGATGACCGGATATAAGCTTGATTTAACTTAGATTGGAATAATTTTGACAAAATTGGGTTCTTCTTGCCAATTCAATCAGTTTGCAAGTTTGCTGAAATCAGAGTTATGGATGAGTTTTTATCGAGTTTTAAATATTTTTTGGTAAAAAAATTGTCTCGAAATCTATGTCATGCATCGAGATTTATGTTGAAAGCTCAAGATTTGTTGTATCAACTTTGAATTGAATTGGCTTGCGGAGTTTTTTTTAAACACATGAAAAAAAGAATTAGTTTTAATTTTAAAATGATAATGATGATGACATTTTTAGTTTAATTTTAAATATTTGGTTGGCTAAAAAGTTCGATACATAAATATTATATGAAAAAAAGAAGTTTGGTATGTATAATGCATGTAAATGCCCCAAATAAGAATAGAATTCCCGCACCGACTGCGCTTCCATCTTCCTCTTCTTCTTCTTCTTTCCCCCCTGCTCTGCTTATTCTCTCAAAGTCAACCTTTTCCTTTCTGTACACGTTGAAAACGACCACAGAACTCCCTGCAAACCAATGTAGAAAAACAGAAGAGGCGCGCAGCTTCCTTCCCCTCTCCATCCCCTCTTCTCCCCCCCTTCATTCACTAATCTCCACTTCGCCACCTTCCCCCAATCTCCAAAAACCCCATCTTTTCAATTTTCTGTCCATCCTCTTCCCAACAATCCCTCCCAATCATGCTCCCCGGTAACCACTGGGGCGGGCCATTAGAGATCCATGGCGACGAAACCGCCGAAGATGAACAAAGCCGCAACCTTGATCTCGATCCCCACGCCCTCAGCCGCCGGCAATACCTCGACGAAACGCAGCAGAGCTGGCTTTTAGAACCACAGCTGGCTAAGAAGCGAAAGAACAAGTATGTTGACTTAGGCTGCTTCGTCTGCAAACGCAAACTCCTCTGGTGGATTCTATGGGCCGCGCTCGCCTCCTTCGTCCTCATCGGAGTTCCCATAATCATATCCAAATCCTTGCCCAAACACAAGCGAGCTCCGCCGCCCCCCGACGAGTACTCCAAAGCGCTGCATAAAGCTCTGCTTTTCTTCAACGCCCAGAAATGTAACACCTTATTGCTCTCCGATACATTCAATTCATTTCCACATCATCTTTCAGATAATTTCAGATGAATTCATTGTACAGCGGGAAGATTACCGAAGAACAATGGGATTTCATGGCGAGGAGACTCTGGGCTGAAAGACGGGGTGGGAGAGACAGAGCTGAAGCATGGATTGGTGGGAGGGTATTACGATGCCGGAGATAATATAAAGTTCCATTTTCCGATGGCTTTCTCCATGAGTCTGCTGAGCTGGTCGGTGGTGGAGTATAGCAGCAAATATAAGGCGCTGGGAGAGTATGATCATGTCAGAGACATCATTAAATGGGGGACTGATTATCTTCTCCTCACCTTCAATTCCTCTGCTACAAACATTGACAAGATTTATGCGCAGGTAACAGCTTTGATTCCCTCTAATGGCTGCTCCGATTGCAAAATTCATGTTTTTTTTCTATTACCAGGTGGGCGTGGCGAAGACCAACTCCACCACCGCCGACGACCACTACTGCTGGCAACGTCCGGAAGACATGTCGTACCCCCGCCCCGTCATCTCCGTCACCTCCGCCCCTGACCTCGCCGCCGAAATCTCCTCCGCTCTGGCCTCCGCCTCCATCGTCTTCCGCGACAATCCCTCCTACTCCTCCCGCCTCCTCCGCGCCGCCTCCGCCGCCTTCAAATTCGCCCGCAGCGCCTCCCGCCGCTCCCCCTACTCGCGCAACAACCCCGACATCTCCTCCTTCTACAACTCCACCGGCTACTGGGACGAGTACATGTGGAGCGCCGCCTGGATGTATTACGCCACCGGGAACTCGAGTTTCGCCACCTTCGCCACCGATCCCCGGCTGCCGAAGAACGCGAAGGCCTTCGGGAGCGTGCCGGACCTCGGGGTGCTCAGTTGGGATAATAAGCTCCCGGCGGCGATGCTGATTTGGACGAGGTTCAGGATTTTTCTGAACCCCGGCTATCCGTACGAGGAGTCGCTCCGGGGGTATTTTAATGCTACCGGGCTTAATATGTGCGCTAATCTTAGAAGGTTTAATGTCTTCAATTATACAAAAGGTTTGCGTTTAATTTTTATCTATATGTTATTTGTAGCGAATGATTTTCTATTCGTACTCTATAATATGTCGTCATGTGCTACATCATGAAGGTTATTTCGAGGTTATTGAAGTTGAATTACAGAATATTTTTCATGATTATAAAAAAAAAAAACTCATTTATTCTACTTCAATAACCCCTAAATAACCTCTATGATTCTACTTTAATAAAATCAAAGAGATTATTTCAAGATTATTTTTGAATTATTTTGAGGTTATTGAAATGGAATATATAGATTTCTCTTTAATAATCCCAGAATCATCTCAAAATAAAATCAGCCGTCTTGAACAGCGGAAGTTATTTTAGGATTATTTTGGGGTTATTTCGAAGTCGGAGATTCTACTTTAATATTTTTTAGGTGAGCTCGATATAACACACATGACGATATATTACTGATAGTCCACATGTAGAGGTACGTCCAAAGTTAGGATAGAAAATTTTTCCTAGTTGAAGATCTCATTTCGAGCGTGTTGAGTTGAGGTTGACTCAAAATTTGTCTGGATAGATTTAGTGCCGCTCGAATTGACTTGTGGCTCGTTATATTTGACTTGGAGCCGAGCCAGCTCGAAATTGAATTGAACTTGATCCAGCTCAAAGTCGAACTCAAATTTTGTTATTTTGATCCTTTCCCGCTCGAAATTGGTCCTCGGTGACTTGTTATATTAAATTTTATTTATATATATATTATAAATAGAGAATTTTACCAGCCATTCTCAAGCCAGTTCGTACCAATTCATGTATGGCTCGTAATAAATTTGATCCAAACTATTGGCTCATAGCTTGGCTCGTTAAAATTCAAATTACTTTTTCGAGCGATTAACGATCTTCGAGCAAAATTCACAGCCCTGATTAGCTGTTATGATTGACTCAAAATAAATTAAATGATTTTTAAAACTGTAAATAATGTTTTGCATTAATCCCATTATTTTTAATTTTGTAAATTAAATCATAATTAATTGTTAGGTGGGATGCCGGAGCTGAATCATGGCCGGCCACAACCGCTGCAGTATGTAGTGAACGCGGCTTTTCTGGCTAATTTATACGCGGATTATATGGACGCCACGAAGGTACCCGGCTGGAATTGCGGCCCTTATTACTTCTCCGCTGACGTTCTTCGCTCTTTCGCCGCTTCACAGGTACTGTTTGATTTTACGGTTAGATAAATTTTCTTTAATTTTTTTTTTTAATTTTGGAAATTTACATATTTATACCACACGATTCATATGAATTTATATATTTAACACCTAAAGTTTGATTTTTACATACTTAATATTAACCCATGCATGTAGGGCTGTCAAAACGGCTCGTTGTTCGCGAACAACTCGTGTTCGGCTCGTTCGCTAAGCTAACGAGTCACGAGACGAACACGAAAAAATATTTGTTCGTACGTGTTCGGTTCGTTTTGGCTTGAAATACTACTATCAATTATATATATATATGTTTGATGAGTAGTATTTTTTTAAAAAAATTAATTGACCACAAGGCTACAAAGATTTATAATCAATTAAAAGTATTAATTAAGAAAATAGAATAAAAATTATTAAATTACATTTAAACGATATTTTAAATTTTGCCCCAATCCTTATCATCTTATGACTACTTGATTAAGGTTGTCAAAATGACTCTTTGTTCTTGAACGGCTCGTGTTCGGCTCGCTAAGCAAACGAGCCGAGCACGAACACATTTTTTTAGCTTGAAATATGAACGAGCCGAACACGAGCTGAGACTGGGCTCACTGTGTTCGACTCGTTTACACCCTTACATGCATGAAAGATGTATTTGGATTTAAAAGTTGAGTGATATGCATGTACATATCAAAGTTTAAGGTATTAGGTTTGTAAATAGATAATAATTGTGTGGTATATATGTAAATGCCACTTTCGTATACTGAAATGAAAAAAGATGTTTGGATATTTTATCAGATTTCTATATATAAATACCTAAGAGTTCTTTGGTGTATGTGTAAATTTCCCTTTTAATTATTATGAGTCTCAAAGTTATTGAATTCGATTTTTAATTAGTATATAATATAAATAGGGCTGTCTAAAGAGCTCGTTGTTCTTGAGTAGCTCGTGTTCGGCTTGTCAATAAGCTCATATTTGATTCATTCGCTAAATTAACGTGGCGAACACGAATAATTTTTTTATGCTCGATATATAAACGAGGTGAGCACGAATAAAAGATTTGTTCATTCGAGTTCGACTCGTTTTGACTCAAAATACTACTCATCCATTATATATATATATATATATATATATATATAATGAATAGTATTTTTAAAAAATTTAAATAACTATGAGGCTACAAAGTCTTATGATCAATTAAAATTGTTAATTTAAAAAATAGAATAAAAAGTATATTAAATTATATTTAAATAATATTTTAATATAAACAAGATTTAAATCTTGTTGGAACCCTTAACATTCTAAGGCTCTTTATTCACCAACAGTTAGTGTTCGACTCGCTGAGCAAACAAGTCGAACACGAACACATTTCTTGTGTTCAAAATATAAACGAGCTGAACATGAACAGTATTATATTTTAATGATGTGAACACGAACTGAGCCTAGGCTCGCTCGAGTTCGGCGAACTCGTTTATAGCCCTAAATATAAATGTCAATTAATTCTGAAACATCACTAATCTTGAAGTAAATTATTGCATCACTCAGGAAAATAAAGCTCCCTATTTTTCTGAATTCATCATTGCAGATCAACTATGTTCTCGGAGATAATCCGCGAAAGATGAGCTACGTGGTTGGCTACGGCCGGAACTACCCTCGCCATGTCCACCACCGCGGGGCTTCCATCCCGCACAACGGAGTCAAGTATTCCTGCACTGGTGGCTGGAAATGGCGCGACGCCAAGACGCCGAACCCAAACACCATTACCGGCGCCATGGTCGGCGGGCCTGATAAGCACGACGGCTTCTCCGACGTTCGCACAAACTATAATTACACGGAGCCGACGCTGGCCGGCAATGCCGGCCTCGTTGCTGCTCTGATTTCACTCACTGCCACCGGAGGGTCTGGAATTGATAAAAATACTATATTTGCGTCTTTGCCGCCGCTCTTTCCGGCGGCGCCGCCGCCTCCTCCGCCGTGGCAGCCTTAAGATTTATTAATTCTTTCTTTCCTTTTCTAAAAAGTTGAAAAAATTTGTTCATTAGCATGGTTGGTATCACTGAATAAATTGTATTGAAACTAAATATCTTGATATTACAAAACAAATGTGAGCAAAATTTGGTCACATTTATGAACAAAATGTGGGAAAAATTTTTGCATCATGAGTCATGATGTCTCGTGATACAAAATTTTATTAGGTGTTCAATCACAATGTGCCACGTGTATGTTCCGACTTCACTAAATACAAAAGACTAAATTATTTAATGCATGACGTACCAGACCGTGCACGTGATGCATTGTGATTAGAGTCTCAATATAATTTTGCATCAGAACTCCTAATGCAATATTTTTTCAAAATGTGGAGATTTAGCCACTGTTAAATATCTTTCTAGCACGAAGCAATCATAACAGAATATTACAAACCACTATATAAATATTTGGGGTGGTTTAAACCGCTATGTAGTAGTTTAGGTTATATAAGAATTAATAATTATTTATCTTATATGATTGATATCGATTTAATTTCATGAATCTTTCATTTGATTTCGATTTTTAAGTTTCATCTTTTAAATTTGCTCAATTAAATAAAAGTTTAGATCATACAAATATGTGAAAATCAAATATTTATGTTCTAAAAGTAAAAATTGTAACATATATATATATANTATATATATATATATATATATATATATATATATATATATATATATATATATATATATATATATATATATATATATATATATATATATATCACAATTGTCTAAAGTTTAGAAACTGTTTGGCAATGAATTTAGTAAATCCTGTAAAATTATTTGATAATTTCTATGAGGATTTAAAAAACCGTTGGACTTAAATAACAAATCATAATAGAATTTGGTAAATCATGTGAATTTGATTTCTCAAAATGTTTCAAAATACACAAAATCAGCTAACTTCTTAAATTCAATTAACATTTCATTTCAAATTATGATAATTAATAATTATATATATATACTAAATTAATTAATTATTAATACAAATTTCATTAAATTATTTATTAAATAGAAGTTATATTATTTTTAAAAAAATAAATAATGAACGATGCAGTCGTATTGGAGCTAGCTAAGAACTCAACGATGGGATCGCGGCTAATGGAAACCCCAAACTCCTGTTTTTCTCCCTCTTCCACTCCTCTCCTGCCCGCAACCATTGACTAGCTAAGAACTCAACGATGGGATTTACTAAATCCACCAATTTATTGGATTTAGTAAATCTGGGATTTAAAGCCGAAATCCTTGAAATCTAGATTTATCAAATCTAAGGTTTTATTTTGTCAAAAATGACTGTTTGGCAAAAATTAGGTTAAATCGAGCTTAAATCCCGCTCTAAATATGTTACTAGGCAAGCCCTATAACTGTGAGTTTAGCTCGAAGATTGATTTGAATTTCGGCTCGAATCGAGATCTGATCGAAATAAACTAATTGAGCTACAAGCCAAAATTTTGGATCAAGTTTTTTTAGCCGGTTTCATGCTCACCCTAGTGATATTAGGGCTATGAATTTAGTGAATTAAGTTCGAAGATTGTTACTCATTTATAGTGATTCAAATTTTGGCTCTGATTGAGATCGGATCAAAATAAATAAGTCGAACTATGAGTTAAAATTTTGGATTGAATTTTTTTGATATGATTTGAAGCTAATCCCAACTATGCTCGAAATTGGATGATTGACAACCCTAATGAAACTGCATTTTGCATTGTATTTTCACATAAAAATCTTATTTAAATAAAGCAACGGCTTAATTTTTATTGGGGCTGAAGAGCTTTCTACCACCCAAATATAAGTATGGTATGCTTTGTATGTAAATCTCTTACGCTAATGCTTTACAACATAGTGAATTACTAATAATATATCATATTTTGCTGATGTGTGCTAGAAAATTCACGGCAGCAGATTACCAGATTATCTTCTTAGTGTGGAACAAAGATTTAGCATAAACTCAGAAGAGAAAAAACAATCAGTAGTGACACCATAAATTTTTAGGTGAAAAACCAGTAAAGAGAAAAAACGCATTGCCTAGCCCAGCTAAAGAAATCCACATGTAGATTATGTACATAAGCACCTTTCGGTTTCTTTGGGGAGCATTTTTCGTAAAACCCAACATATGTTGTGAGCCCAAGCTTTCCAACGTGCCCATGAGACCAACTAATCCATACATAATTCCACTATTAAATGAGATGAGTGGCAAAATATTTCATTTTAATCTCAAAATTTATATATGACTTAATTTAGTCGCCACGAAAGAGCTCTTAAAAGCCTGCAATAGAAGCTTGATGATTAATTTGATATTTTTATGAACATGTGAGAATAACCAGTGAACTATTTTCACTCACTATTTCACACGCACGCACTATATACTATATTCACTGTTGATGTATAATCAACAAGCCCATGAGCATCTCCATCAGAAACTTGAAAATTATAGCAGTAATTTGGAACATGTGTTGAGCTTAAAAATTGTGTTCTGCTCATTTGCTTAACTAGCCGAACACGAGTTGTTCACGAATAATAAGTCATTTTGAAAATCTTAGTGACAGCCCAAGATCTTTAGAGTATTGCGAGATTTAAATCTTATTATTTATATTAAATTTAATATATTTATATTCTATTGTTTAATTAGTTATTTTAAAATAATATTCATTATATATATATATATATATATATATATATAATTTAATTATTTCATGCTAAAACGAGCTGAACACGAACAAATAAATCTTTGTTTATGTTCGACTCATTTATATATTGAACGCAAAAAAATTGTTCATTTTTTACACATTAATTTAGTGAAGAATCAATCACAAACCATTTAACGAGCCGAACACAAGTTATTCACGAAGAACGAGCTGTTTTGACAGCCCTTTGTCTAATATTGATGATCTAGTGCCAAGAGCTATAGTAGATGAAACCATTTCCGTTTCAAAATGAATTTTGAGAAAGGTTTTTAGCTTTGTTTCCTTCAGTTCTTTATTATTATTATTATTATTATTATTATTATTATTGATTGTAAAATAAAATCAAGAAATGTTTTCGGAATGTTAAATAATTCTCTCTCTTTCTCTCTAAGGCGTGGGTATCAGATGGACGATGAAAAAGGCTTGTATGGCATGGCACAAATTAGCGGTTATGCAGGTGGGAATGCAATGGTGTTCCAAATCTCTCTACTGTCATTTGTTTCTTGGATTTTTTATATGAAGTGGCAGCCTAATGCAGAACCAATGTAGCTTAGGTTGCACTTTGTTTTAATATATCACTCTACTGTCGCAAATTCTCAGACACGCAACAAGAATCATGTACATGGCAACGAAGTCCTGCTCAACAAAACAAGGAGTGTTTTGGCACTTATGGAGATCAAATGTACAATTTACGACGAATGTAAACAAATACATCATCAAGATCAATACCAGCAAATATATATCTTAATATACACTATTGAATAAGATAAATGTCAAAGCCAAGATGTGAGGCGATGATTGGGTCGAACACATACGATGACGATGTTATACAACAAAGAAATGTGCCGATTGTGACATAAAAAGTATGCATCTTTGTAAATTGCATAATTTGGGGAAGTTCATGTGACAATTTATTCTAAATTCTTCCCATTTGGGAAGATTCATAATGCTAAAAATATAAACTAAACTCTCTATATTTATTTTTTTCTGCAGGAGTAGCACAAAAGCTTTGCTAAAGCTGCATTACTCATTCTAAAGGGTTTCTACAATATCAAACTACCCTTTTAGGTTATTTATTATCCAAATAAGATTCAAAGCAATCTAATATAAAACCAAAAACTCAATTTATTAAGAACTTCGGCTTGACTGTTAAAATGACAAAAACTGAAAAGCGCAAACATAAGATTCCAAAAATCTCTTTTAATATCTATAGAAATTAATAAAAATTTTCAAAATTAGATTTCAGAACATTAAATATTCTATATTTAATTACAATTAATTAAATATCCAAAGAAAAACTATAGAATTTTTTTTTAATGCCAACAAATCATTTTTTTAAGGTTAATAATTAAAAAAAAAAAAAAGGAATGGTAGCCTTCACCTGGATTTGTCAAAATTAAGTTTTAGGACTTTAAAATCAAGAACACAGTAACCATTCAGTAGATGGTTTTAACTATACATGCGGATCACAGATACCTAGAGAAGTATTTAAAAGAAAAAAAGGAGGTGCGGAAATGGTAGTGATTAAGCCGTACTTGTATGGAGTGTGTCTTCATTTCTCTTGGCTTGAATATTGGAGCTTCATTTCCCTTGGCATGGGGATTTAGCGAGCAACTTCTTCGGCAGCTTGTCCAGAGGGGTTGTTTTCAGCAGAAAAAGCCTGGAAGCTCGTTCCTGCAGTGTGCCGCCGCACTTCAGGCCCCTTGCCTGCAGCTCCATCTTTAGCCTGTCCATGCCAAGAACCTGCGACAACAGTTGTTAAGAGAATTCCACTTTGCATGAACCAACATATTTTGCAAAATCTCGTTCATTATGCTATTGTTTTTTTTTTATTTGATTCGAGATTTTTTTATGAGCATATTTAATGAACAAGACTTTATCAAAAAACTACAACATAAAAAAAAGCCCCTAATCAAATATATTTTAAAAAACAAATTGAAAAATTTTAAAATAAAAAATCATATTAAATAGTAGTTGAAGGTTAAGTATCAATGAAGGCAATCTTGGTTTTGGCAACGAGAGAAGTGGAGCAGACAAAGGAAGCCGCAAAAGAAGGAAAGGAAAGGGCGGGGTCCACTAAGGCCATAATCACCAATCAAGGAGAAGAGATTAAAGAAGTTTGAAGGGAAAATTAGGAAGGAAAGTTTTTAAAATGCTGTGAGAGGATTCTATTAGGGTAGAACTTAGGGTTTGCTTTCTTTTATGCATAGTTTATTGTAGCTGATGTTTTTCTTTCTTCTTGTGATGTTCCTAGCGACGACTAGGGTATGAGAGAGGCTATCTACCCCTCGGATAGTAGAGCAATTTTGAATCTTGCTTGTTTCTTTTGATCTTTTGTAAGAGTAGCCCTCGTTTGTGTTTTTTTTTTCACTTATCTATTGTCATTTCGTTGTAGTTTGTTTGTTGATTTTGGGTTCGAGGCGCTTCAAGGTACTTTTGGATTCATCTTTATGTGATAAAGAGGTGAACTTCATCATAGTGAGGCATGCACAGACACTCAATCACTTTAACAATACTTAATAAATAATGCATAAAACATTTCAAATTAAGACACTACAAATATTCATATCGAAATGACCGATAACATTTAAGAATAGAAGAATCATAACTCATTAATCAAGCATCAATAATAATTCATGCAACTAATTTATAATTGATACACAAATACTACCATAACTTAAAAGTACGAGCACACACTTTGCTCAATTAGCTTGAAAACCAATCCTTTTATTCCGACTTCACCTTCTTTAGGTTGACATCTATAAAAAAAGTTTATAATAATTAATTATATGTTTAGTTCTTTTTTATGCTTATGTCTATATTAATCCTAACATCCCCTTTCTATTATTTGTTTAATTAAATTTCACTCTAATGAATTAATGATTATAATAAGTTTTGTTTATTTATATTTAACAAGTCTTAATTTCACACTTAAAGAGTTTATTTACTCTTATATATATTATTATTAACATATATAAATAAATCCTACCTCTCAACCTTCGATTCAACCCTCAACACCCCCCAATCAAACTCTTGGCTTTACGCCAAACTGCAAAACCACAAAAGAAGTTGCAGCAAGAGCAGGTCTGCTTGACCGCCAACATCTCGGTTCACCCTTTCACACAAGAAATGAGATAAGAAAAGAAGTTTTCCTGTTCTTTGCACGTGAGCCCCTCTCTTGAAAGTCAAGCCACTCGATTCGACTCTACACTCGCACGCGAGAGGTCCTTCCTCTTTTCCTTCTGCTTGCACCCGCACAATATGCACATGATGCTTCTTCCTTTGGTTTTGATGCCTTTTTCCCGTGACACAACCCCTCGAGACAGCGAAAAAATCCTCCTGCAAGCAGCATCCCAACCCTCTGTAATTTGGCTAGGGTTTGGCTCGCCTCATTCCTCCTAGTACCCACAGTTGGCATTGCCGTCTTCACTCTGCTGAGCACACAAACGCTTGCCCTAGATGCACGTTAGCCATCTTACTCCTCCACATCAGAGCCCTCAGCATTGCAAATGGTGTTGAATCTTCAGTAAGAGTAACACGCTCGGTTTTATGTCCTAGGGTACACATTATGAGATTCAGGATTCATTGTCTAACTTGAGCATCACTCTCCCCATAGGAGAGATCTTCTTCACTCCCGGGTAGGCTCCATCATATAGCCTAACCAGATTGTGAATCACCATAAGCATATTAGTTTTTTTTTCTTTCATGCAATTGGGATTTATATTGTTACCATTTGATGCTTTTCTGATATTTTTTAATGTAAAATTACTCTATAAAGGAATTTATGTTACCATATTGTTTGCTACAGGTATAAAGAAGCCATCTTTATGTCATTTTGAACAATTTTTTCAATGAAGGCAATCTTGGTTTACCCCATTTAAATTTTATCCAAGGTATGATCTTCCGTCGCTACTGTAAAACAAGACGTCATTTGTGAAAAAATTAGCATCCAAAAGATTCAGCAACAGTCTGTTTAATTTTCAATTATCGTCCCAGCCTCGATGATAACACAAACCTACTTAAAAGCTCCCTCCTATCTTTTGAATGAAAAGCAAATAGAGAAAACGCCACGATCCAATATCACTTTTGCACTATCCTAAATTCTTCATTGATATGTTGACCATGTCATATTGTCTGCTATATAAGTCTACATATACAACTGTGAATCTGCTCAGCACGCATTTGGCATCATGCTATAAATACTATAAAAAGAAAATTAATAATAATTTCATTGTTAAAATATTTGAAAATGTAACGCTAGTCCGCCTCCTCATCAGCACTATACTCTAATCAATTCTTGAATGGAGCAACCTATGAAAACAAATGCAAGACTTGGTAAGTCATAACATACTGCAGTGTAAATTAGGAAAATCATACACACTTCAAATGATATTTTAGTTGAGGTCCTCAAGCATAGAAATCAAAAAGATCACCATAATAACTAGTCTTACTGCAACTAATTGGGATTGTCTTTATAAAACACCATTATAATCATATGAGATCCTCCCACAAAATTCCTGTTAAGCCTACAAATAAAATTATCTATCTTGTACTTTTTCTGATAACTTCAAGCCACGTAACAGTAGATCTACCTATTTGATGCTTCTAAATCCTTCCATATAAACAACACAATAACCTCATTAATTAACCTCTTGCGCTCTATCGCACAGGCCGAAATTATTTGAATTCTACTTTTTATCACTTTTAACTTCAATAGATTGAACTCACTATCTAATTATAATATCTCTTATAACAATTAGTATTATAGTAACTACAATTGGCTTTATAAATTCGCCATCAAAATCATATGGGATCCTCTCACAAAATTGTTGTTGAGCCTACTAATATAATTATCTATCTTGCATTTGTCTTTTCAGATATTTCAAGCGCAGTAACATTAGATCTACCTCTTTGGTGCTTCTAAATCCTTCATAAATATTGATTAACTTAATGCGCTCTATTGCACATGCTCAAATCATTTAAATTCAATTTTCTATCACTTTAACTTCAATAGATTGCACTCACTATCTAATCATAATCTCTCATATATAATAATATCTCACTCTAAACATCCTAATTGTACTACACATCACTTCTAACACATCAAATAAGCAATCATTCTTTCTATAGTCAATCCTTTGGTTTCATAAAGCATAATTTGTCCATTTAAAGTTTTATAAGATTTGCCTAGTCTAGAAGATATCCTCCTATCATATAATATTCCTTAAGTTGCTTTTCCATTTTAAAATTTGAACATATAATTATATAAAATGTGCTCTCATCTATATTATGTTCCCTTGTATAAAAATAGATCCAAAATACCATGAGCAATATGTGTATCACCAGATCTTGACGATAGTCAAATTACAATTACTAAAAATGCATATAATCTACTTGATGTTTGCTCTATACATCAGAAATTTAGAAGCATTTTAGCAACTAAATTTGTTCCCTTGCATAAAAATAGATCCAACATACTATGAGCAATATGTGTATCACCAAATCTTGACGATAGTCAAATTACATTTACTAAAACTGCATATAATCTACTTGATGTTTGCTCTATACATCAGAAATTTAGAAGCATTTTAGCTACTAAATTTTTTTATTGCACCAAGATTTCGTCTCTTTAAAAGATATCTCACCTACAAAATTGTTATTTGTAAATAACATGCATTTAGATGCCTCGTTTTAATTATATTTGTAAGCATTTTTCACAATTTATACCCAAAGAAAATGATTGTCAGTAGAATCCTATAAATATTGGAAATTCTGTAGCCCTTTCAGAACTATACTAATGCTTGTTATTAAGGAGATCAAATCATTAGAACACAAGATTTCGCTTTCACTAAATTTACATGGTACTGGATCATATGCCTTTTTAATATCATTAAAATTCATACAAAGATTTTTTTTTTTTTTTTTGGTCTAAGCGTCAAAACATGATCGTAATTTTTTATGTAGGGGGTAGGCCTAGAATGACCTGAGCATGTCGTATAAAAAATTGATCTTTATTTATTAAAATTAAATGAAAACATGACACTCAATAGGACTCAATGGAGAAAAAGAATTCATATAGGCGACCCCACTTAGTGGGATAAATGCTTCTTGTTGTCTTAGCATCAAAACTATTTCCATAATACAATTTTCTAGCACAATAGAAAATTGACTCTCTACAAAACAACACTTGAAATCTTGTATTTCATTACCCAAACTAAAAACATCAATCAATTACCTCGAAGTTTTATTTCCCTACCATTATCACAATTCTTAATATCTATTTTATTTCAAACATTGGAACCGAAATAATTATTCTGTAAATATTTGACATCTACTTAATCTTTATATTTAAAAGAAAATAGCCATTACATAATATCTATCATAACGTCCAAATCTCAATAATTATCTTTTTTTATGCATGTTCTTTGAAAGTAACTAAGCTTCACTTCTCTAAACTAATCTTTAGAACACTTCATGATTTGATTTATTAAACTTGCTAAAATAAAATGCTAGAAAAGACTTTAATAAGTATCACAACAACATTTACACGCTTTTATGCTTTTATTTATAACTTTGATTCTATAATATCCACCCTTAACAAATATATTCGATCTTCATCTATATATTTCATTTATTTGGTCTTAAATAATTTATGCACCTCTTCTAAGAAAGTTCACATTAGTTTAAATAATAAAAACTATTGCATTACTCGATTTATATGGGGATCATGTTGTGCAACAGCTTACACCTGTTCGACCAACTTTGGAACAATCTATTGATCAAATGAGTCAATCATCGAATGAGGAATGACAGGTCTACACATCGAGGAGGAAGAAGAAGAATGGAGACCTACTTGAGCTCGGGAATCTGATGGATGATAGTTTGGTTACTTCGGGCAATGACACTCACCTTACTAATTTATTAGCAGACTCAATTCCAAGAACTAAAGGCAGAGGGAGGAAAGTGGGACGTCTCTAGCACTTTTGCGTCATTTGATGACTTTTTGGTTTTTTATCTTTATGTATCTTTGTTTTATTTAGGTTTTGTGTGTTTTGTTTTATGTGATATAAGATTTTAAGCTCTCTCATACAACATTTCTGTATCTTTTCCGTTTTTAATAAATTAGCCCTTGGGCATTTTTCAAAAAAAAAAAAATATATATATATATATATATATATCTATATATATATATATATATATATATATATATATATATATATATATATATATATATATATATATATATATNCTACACATCGAGGAGGAAGAAGAAAAATGGAGACCTACTTGAGCTCAGGAATCTGATGGATGATAGTTTGGTTACTTCGGGCAATGACACTCACCTTACTAATTTGTTAGCAGACTCAGTTCCAAGAACTAAAGGCAGAAGGAGGAAAGTGGGACGTCTCTAGCACTTTTGCGCCATTTGATGACTTTTTGGTTTTTTATCTTTATGTATCTTTGGTTTATTTGGGTTTTGTGTGTTTTGTTTTGTGTGAGGTGAGATTTTAAGCTCTCTCATACAACATTTCTGTATCTTTTCCGTTTTTAATAAATTAGCCCTTGGGAATTTTTCAATATATATATATATATATATATATATATATATATATATATATATATATATATATATATATAAGTTTTTTTCTTCAACATGACATTATAATTTTAATATAAAAGAATAGAGAAAATTGTAATGGTGCATCAACCCCAACTTTATAAAGTTTAAGCATTAAAATGTGAGTAGAATTAGAGCATCTTTGAAAATGAATAAATTATTAATTTTGCATATACTTAATAATTTACATATTTTATGTAATTTATTACAATTATTTCTACATTCACAAAATATAGAAATATCTATTAGACCAAGCTTGTTTAAATCAATTTGTGTTCATTGTGTACAACTAAACTTTGAAAAAAAAAATCATATTGAGATTTTAATAGTCCAATTAGTTTTAATTCTATTGATCAAACTTGAGAGTGATAAATTAAAGAAATAGAGATTGTTTGTGAGCAAGATGAATATCCAAACTGGAGAAAAGTTGAAGATATATCACGAAGAGATAATCAAACATGATTTATATAATTTAATAAGTCAAGAACAAAAGAAAGTTCATTCAAATGAAGAACAATTAAACTCAACAAGCTTCCACTTTTATCTTTCGAGACAGAGAAAATGAGATTGGCTTACAAAGATAAGAAAAACAACAAGCATTTATCCCACTAAGTGGGGTCAGCTACCTGAAGCCTTTTTCTCCATTGCGTCCTATTGAGTGCCATATTTTCATTTAATTCTAATAAACTAAAATCATTCTTTTATACAATATGCCCAAATCATTCTAGGTCTACCAAGATAATCGACATGATTTATATAATTTAATAAGTAAAAAAACAGAATAATCATTCAAATGAAGAACAATTAATCTCAACAAGCTTCCACTTCTGCCATTCAAGACATAGAAGATGAGATTGGCTTACAAAGAGAACAAAAACAACAACAAGCCATTATCCCACTAAGTGGGGTCGACTACAATAATACTTTTCTCCATTGCATCTTATTGAGTGTCATATTTTCATTTAATTCTAATAAATTAAGATCATGTTTTATACAACATGTCCAAGTCTTTCTAGATCTATCTCTATCTTTCTTAACATAAATCGAATCTAAAATATCTACTCCCCTAACCAGATCATCAGATGGTCGAAGTTTAATGTGACCAAACCATCTAAGACGACTCTCTCTAATTTTTTCCACCGCTGGAGCTTCACCAACCCTAGCACGGATATATTCATTTCGCATTCTGTCTCTAAGTGTAAAGCCACTCATCCATCTAAACATTCTCATGTCGGCTTACAAAGAGGAGATAAAGAAAATTATGAACAATAAAGAAATTTTATTTGAAGGAATAAAGGATTATATTAATGGAAAAAAAAGGATGATAACTAATAAATTTTCTTTAACTTGCTTTATGAAACTTGAGCTATTTAGCAAGTAAAATTTCATTTTACTATGAATTAAATATATTTTTATACACTCTTTTAAGTTCTTAATTATTACATTAAACTACTACATTAGTTTAAAACTTTTAATCATTTGTTAATTCATGCATATAATAAAAATTGTTGGAAATTTGATTTTGCAAGCTCACTTTCAAAATTATCTTCAAATATAAATGTTACAGCGTTTTAAAGTTTATACATCATTTCCTGAACACTCCAAGTTTGTTACTGAATGTATCAACGTATTAGTTGAAAATCATTAATTGTTTTAGTCTTTACACATTATGTGTGTGTGTGTGTGTGTGTGTGTGTGTGTGTGTGTGTGTGTGTGTAATGAGAGCATAAGCAATAAAAACATCGCATTGGTTTGCCTTTGTGCATTGAAAAAAAAAAACGTTTATGCATCACATTGTGTTTTGCTCTTTGAAAATACTTTTTTTTTTTCACTCAGAATTTATTTTAATGATAATCATCATAATATATCACAAAACAAGTAGCCATTGTAAGTTTCTAATTTCAACTTCAAATTTCTTCTCTCTAAAACATATCTTAGCAAATAAAAAACTCTCACCCTTTTAAGCTCCATCATTTCAACCTAAGAAAATTTCTTTTTTATTACTTGTATCACAAAAAAATGCATATATGCATCCACAACTAGTAACATATATCATGAGGTCAAAATTCTCTAGGAGTCACATAAAACCTTTTATGCCAAAAAAAAAAAACAAACTTTCGAGTGAAATAGAGTCTATTGAGAATTTAACATCTCCACTTCGAAGCAACAAAGCATTGTTCATATTTTTTAAATCATATTGTCGCCACTGCAAGGTCAAATATTAACACAAAATTAATGTCAACATCCATCATAGCATTTCAATTTCTTATTCCACTAGGAATCCTCTCATAACTAACTGCACAAGAACTTACAGGTTCATTTAAGCCACCACCAATAATTATCTTATCATTTTTAGATATATAAAAAGTGAGCCTAGAGCAATTCTTATGTGAACTCCATTATGACCTACATTTCATGAGTTTTAATCACAAAATGACTTCTATGGAATGTAAATAATAAGGGTTTGATTATTAATGGTCTCCATCTCAATATTGGGAATAGTTTCATATCTTAGTGCCCCAGTTGAAGTATTGTTCCAATAATCCATAAATTATTTAAATGGTTTCAACTTCATTAATTAACTAAAGAACATAAGCATCAAGAACATAAATAATGCTCTCCCATTAGTCTTGAAATCTCCATCTCCATTCACTCCCTCTTCATAAAATATTTGAAAATGGCAAGCACAAAATCTTTTTGTACAATTTTAGATATGTTATTTTGGTCCAACATCTTTTTTTTCGTATGATCATCCCACTTTCATTCTATTCTCCATATTGAGATGCATTTTTATCCTTTGTACTGCATGTAGAAATGTATTCCACAATCTTATACACGTGTTTGCTACTATTATTGTTTTAACAATGTGATCAATTGTTATCTACACTTCATCATTTTAACACACACATCTTTGCATCCAAACATACAAATATATATTCCTCCTTTCGCACCACTAATCTTGGTGTTGAGTAACTTTTTTATTGCCTAACCCATAGATCCAAAAAGAATATAAATCAAAGGAAATTTTATAAATAAGAATTTTAAATCCACATAATATTCTCCTTTCACATAATACATCGAAGGCATCTCTGTCTTTATAAACTAAAAACCAAGCTTTAACTCAAGATAGTATAGCAATATTAATACCATATTTTTGATATAGTTAGATTCATCATACTTAACCATATCAAATCCACGGGTGTCAATTAATCTAAAAGTAGTATTAATGGATAATAAATTCCAAAACTAATAGTGCACTCTAATCCAATTTTAAAACTCTCTGTATCTCCTAAAATCCTATAAAAATCTTCTAAATTTGACATGATGTTTAGTTTAGTATTAGATTAGGTTGAGAATCAATACAATTTTTTTCTTGGTTTTAGGTATTAGATTAATTAACTAAATATCATCTTTATTAACCCTATTCACCTCAATGAAGTTATATAAGCCTTCTTCAATAAGCTAATATCTACATTTCATGCAAACTTCCAATAAGAAGTAACTAATGAATTTTCCCATTGGTTTTTAAAATTTTCCTTTTTACTTAAATCTTAGAAAACAATTTAGATTTTTTGTTCAAATAGCTCAAATAAAAAACATACATGAAATTAGAGCAGACAGTATACCTCTAATTCTGTTTCTGAATTGTACTTATTGAAATTAAGAGGTTCCTCCATGCTAGATTTTCCAGACACTTGAGCAGCCAGTTCATCACTCACGTCAGGCTTTGTCTGGCTGTGCAACTCTGGTTTCAGCTCATCTTCTTTAGGCTCTTTTGCTGCAATGGAAATATCATCATTCTGAGCAGAAGATTCAGGAACAATGATAGATTCAGACTCGGATGAACCATCTGAGCCAAAATCATTCTCCCAATTTGGAGGACTTTGATCCACTACTGGAAATATGACATCACAATTTTCATTTAACCCCTCCTCTGGAGATACCTCTGGATGACTCTGCTCTGAAACATTCTCTGAAGACCCTTCATCAAGTAATCGTCCATTTGCTTGCTCCAAATTACTCTGGCCTGAAGAACCACTGGATAACTCTCCATCAGAACTAACACAAGAACCAGCAACCATTAATGAAAACTCGTTGGTTTCCTTTTTTTGCCTCAGAAAATGTCCATCATCAAGCACAACAGATTTATCTTCAGTTTTATCATCATCGTCATCATTATCACTTTCATCATCATCTTCACTGCAACTCTCGTCTATTTTGTTCTTTCCCAGCCTAAAAATACATCAATAAATTGTACAAAAAGGTTATACAGTAAGCTGAAATAAAAAATAAGAATTTAGCTTCTGACTTGTAATAAGAACAATTAAACATCACAGCACAGGCCCGCCGGCACGTTCCGAAGCAGTCGGAAAGAAAACCGAGACTTTAATAAATCGAAAACATACCATATCTTCAATCGTTTGGAGGACAGATCGGATGACGGGCAGCTCTTCCGCTTCAAATCCTTGTACACATCAAACGACCGACGAACAGATTCTTCCACTTCCTCCATGCACTTGGCCGAATCCTCCCGGTACTTCTCCAGGTATTTGTCGACATCAACCGAGGAATTCTTCTTCGTTTCTTTCGCCTTCTTCTTCAAAAACTGCTCCGCCAGCTTCTCTAGCCTTCTATCCTCCGCCTCTGCCTTCCATTCCTCGAGCTTCTTCTCCGCGTTGACGTGACGGAGACGGCGGCCGCTCATGTCCCTGCAGGCGTCGAAGTTATTGGTTTTCTTCTGTCCGGCCTTAGTAGCCGCTCCACGCAGCAGCGACCCAAAGCCACCCTTGCCACCAGGAAGGCGGAGAAGAAGACCGCAAGAGGGGAAAAAGCCATCAGAGGAGGCTGAGATTAGGGTTTCGTCGGAGACGATCCTAGATCCGGTGATAAGTAGCTGTAAAGGATAAGGAATTCTAGTTTTCGCGAAGAGATGTCTCTTTAGGGTTTCGCCGGAAATTGTCGGGGAAGAGATCTGGAGGCATTGAGTCCGGCCATCGAGAAGTTTGACGAAGATCTGATAGATCGCCATGCGAAAATGTCCGTGCAGATATCCCGCTGGCTATACGGTGATATTTATGGGAGTTTTTTTATTTTATTTATTTTTTTAGGTTAAGAATTTACTTTCACACCCATTTTTAGGCAAATTACATACAGACCACCTAAAACTTATTATTTACAAATAAACCATTACTTCCCATTCTTTTTTTTTACTTCTGCTAAAATGACAATATTTATTATAAAATGTGTGATTTAAAAAATTAGACCAAACTAACTGGTATGACCGTGAACAAACCAGTTGTCCAAATTTAGGGGGTTAAAACGCCCAATCATTGAACCAATTCGAGCCGGCATAAACCCCAGTTCAAATTAAAATCGACGAACAGGCCAGGTTTCGATTGAGCAACCAGCCCTCTTTATTAATGGGATTCCATATCCCATTAATTTATTAATAAGCAAGCCATTTTCAACTTTTAGTTTAGAGATTAAAATCAACTAATAGTGTTTTTTAACATTTTTTAAGTAACTTTTAGTGCCATTTTTTTTAGCCACAAATACTTCCATGAATTATTTATTATAATTAAAAATACTATTATAATTATGTTTTATAGTGAAATAAATATTTTCATATATATATATATATGAGAGAGAATGGGACATGTGTAGGGCTGTCAATTTGGCTCGTTGTTCGTGAACAACTCGTGTTCGACTAGAAATGGAACGAAAAAAAAAATTATATAACTTTTTATATAACAATATATTACATATATTATTTATATAATAATATATTATACATATTTATTTCTAAATTTAAATCATAATATTTCATATGACAATGTGGTTAGTGTCTTTTTTGTATATATTTGATCCAGGTTCGAATCTCACACTTTACATCTATTTTTCTCAATTTTAGTTTAACGAGCCAATTTCTAGCCGGACACAAACACGAATATTTAAATCGAGTCAAACACGAACACGCTGTTCACGAGCCGATTTCGAACACTAGCTATTTTAAACGAGCCGAACACGAGCTAAGTCTAAGCTCGCTCAAGCTCCGCTCATTTACAGCCCTAGACATGTGGGGCTACGGGAGAGAGATGACCTTTTTTTTAATATTAAAAATTATTTTAAGAATAATGCTAGCTGCTCTTTTGAAGAGAATTTTATGACTATGATGGATGCACTCAAAATTATTTTATTTATTTAGTTGTGTTTTTATATTTATATTATTATGGTAGTATAAATTTATTTAAATTATATTTAATTAATTTTTATACTGTTCAACCTCTATTTCAACTGCAGTCAAATCAATGAACCTTGAATATTTTCTTATTTTGGTCTATTTTTCGCAAGTTTGAACTATAACGGTAATCGATATTTTTCAATTTTATCAAATTCTCAATAAATTGATCGTGTAAATACATCAATTTGATAGTAAAAAAAAAACTATTTGGATAATATGTAATTATCTTTTTTTTTATATTTACATATATTAAATAATGTCTTTGTATTTTATGTATTTAGGATCCAAATTATGTTATTTGCACATAAGTTTGTATTTGTATCGGATTTGACATATTCGATGTGCAAGTTATGTCACCCATGACACCACCTCGGTATGGCATATGTATTGAGCTTTGCTTTTTCACTTCCGCATTGTCATCACATTCTTCATGGGTATATGCCACCATATACTTATGGGGAATGTTAACAATTTTATGAATGCTCTTATCTCGCTAGAGCGGTCAAGGTGTACTGGATCATTTCATTTGCATGTGCATTTCTTGTTCTCAATGAAAAACTAGCTCATTAGTAAACAGTTTTGGTCACAATATGTTATTGAGTATTGCCCATGAGGACGTCTCGGTGGACATATCAATTATTGCATTGTAACTAGCACATGTATGTTGTGTTAAGGTTCCAATGGGTCTAAGAGGTGACACTTAGGCTTTTCTTTCTTAGGACATATTTTAATATTAAAAAATTTACATTTTTTATTACTTATGTATCATGTTTTTCAAATTAATTTTAAAACTATTGCATATAGTTTGGAACATTCATAAGGTCGATCCTTTAAAGTTCTTTTTATAAAACTCACATCTAATGATATCTCTTAGAATCTTTGGATCCTTATGATGGGGTAGTGTCGAGCATACACTAGCCTTTTACCTTCAAACTACACTCACTTAGATTTATTGACCAAGACACTATACATTATATGGTATGTTAGGCTAGAACTAGGGTGTGACTTAGTTTTTTCAATATTCTGGCTATTGTTCTCTGTTCGTTTGGTTACCCTAGACGAGAATCACTTTTCTGTGCTTTTTGTATGTTTATTGATGTGCAAGATGTGTGCACTAGTATGTTAGGAGTGGTCTTCTCACAGGGAGTTATGTCCAACAAGAAGAAGTTGTAATGATTCATACTAATGTATTTTGTGCAGGTGTTTATTAAGTCTCCTCCCACCAAGCATGGTTCCCTGAGTTGCATACCTATAGCATGTACTAACCCCGTTGTTTTACAAGTCGAGTCTTTTTTTACTTTAATTATATATTTTTCAGAGTCCCTGAGACTAAGTCCTATAATAGAAATAAGATACATGCATGCATTCTGGCCCCATGCGGATGAAACCACGTGACGAGGACCATGAAATGTTTGCTCGTGTCTCATACCTTGATTCTAAATCTTTTGATGTGTAGAATTAGGACAATGTTTGTATATGAGGTGTTTGGTCACTTTTTTTTCTTTTTTAGGATATTGTCAACCCAACATCACCCGACCTGTGCTTATTCTTTTATGTTTGGCTTATTTCTCTTTTTTTTTGTTGTGTGTTTTCCAGTTATTTCCTTTTTCGCTTGTGACTTGTTTAGGAATCAAGTGTTGTGACTTTGGCTCTCTAAAAACCTAAAAGTATAAATTTTCTACAAAAATTCTAATAATGATTAAGACTAATTAAAAATTTAGTATTAAAATATTTTAAGATTTTTTTAAATCCGTCTTTACTTTTCTACGTTGCCTTCGGTTCAGATTTTGAATAGGTTGCATAGCATTAACGTATCCCTAATCATACTAATAGGGCCTTCTTAAGATGTGTGTAAATAATTGCATCATATTGTATGTCCTGAGGAGAAGTCCCTGTGCTTCTTCAAGTTGACTGACTTAATATAGATTTATACTTAGGTGGTTGCTTACATTTAGGGTGTTAGAGGCTTCCCCGATCTAGATAAGGAGTAAGTCCTTGTGCAAGCGTCTCGGTGGTTACATTTAGAGTGATCGAGAGGAGTTTTCCCTGAAGGGCTCCGCCCAAGTCCTTTCTACTCACCACTGATGCGAGAGACAATTCGTTCTTACTTTAATCTTGTCCATATTGTCAAAGTTTAAAACTCGCATAAGGAACAATTCGAGCGATTGGTGGCAAGCACAAGAATAATATTGGGGATATCGATAAAACCTCACAAAAAGAAAAAAAATTCAGACTGCAGGGGAATTATGAGCCTCAATTAGAAAAAGAATATATGTTATTCAACATGTCACATTTCTACATCCTAATGACCATCAAGGAGGAAGAGGTTGTCAAAAAATCCAAATGGTGGGGACCAATCTCAATATTTTCATTTCCACTAAGTGAAAGTGCATTCAACAGAAAGATGTTTTCAATTAAAGGAGAAATTAAATGTTTGATACACCAAGGTCACTTGAATCACTACTTACAAGAATGAGGTGAGGGAAATCAGAAAAAAATCAGCGGGGTTATCGAATGAGAAGTGCAACTCCAAGTTATCTTATTTGAGTAAAAAACTGACCTATAAACTCTTAATTTTATTTTAACAAAATTTTTATGTTGTTTTAAACTGTCATTTCAATAAAATTTTCTTATTTTCTCACCAAAATTTTTGTGTAAAAAGTCCCCTTGAGGGCAAGTGACATACAAGATCTATATCATGCCCATGGAAGTCTAGCCCAAATGACAAGACTCGTTGGGATGATATGATACACCTGGAAGTCAAGCCTAAGAGATAATATTTGATGGGAAGATACAATATTCCTGAAAGTCGAGCCCAAAAGGCATGACTCAATGGGAAGCTGCTCCACCTCTTGAAGTCGAGCCTAAGAAGCAAGACTCAATAGGAAGACATGGTACCTCTTGAGGTCAAGCCTAAGAGACAAGACTCAACGAGAAGCTACCATACCCCTAGAGTCCAACCCAAGGGGCAACTCTCGATCGGAAGATCTGATACCCCTGGAAGTCAAGCCAAGGAGGCAAGACTAGATGGAAAGCTGCCATGCCCTTAAAAGTCGAGCTCAAGTGACAATACTCCATGGAAAGATACAATACCCTGGGAAGTTAAGCTCAAGAGACAAGTCTCAATGGGAAGTTACCATGCATCTGGAAGTAAAGCATCAGGGCAAGACTAGATGGGAAGATTTGGAAGTCCTGGAATTCAAGCTCAAGAGCCAAGACTCGATGGGAGGCTACCATGCCCTTAGAAGACGAGCCCGAGAGGCAAGTCTCAATGGGAAGCTAGCAATGGACAGGGTCCTCACTAGAGAGACTTCAACAGACCAAGTGGTTGACAGGGTCTCCACTCAAAGATCTTAGAAGGCTACACACCTCAGAAGACACCATCAAAGAACTCGGAAGGCTACACGCATCATAAGACATAGGTACATCAACTACCATAGAAGGCTATAAACCTCAAAAAGCACAAACACATTTCAAGCTCCTAGAAGGCATAAGTTTAAAAAGGTACAAGCCTCAGAAGATATACACAAAAGGCACGAGTCTAAAAAGGTATGTGAATCTTTTTATAAAGTGCACGTGCTAACTTTAAGTGCAAAATTCTACTCATTGAGAAGCCACAATATTCAAAAGGGGGCAAATCATAGTTCAAATGCAACATAAAAAATTTTATTACTTCAAGTAGAATGTACAAACAAACACACCATCATCATGTGCAAATGTTATATCAGACAATTAAAGAGATACAATAAGTCAGTTCAACTTCGAGAGAAGTTGACATAATCTCCCCAAAATTTTAGTACTTCTGCTGATCTCTAGTGGGACGAGATTCTCTAAATATCAGCACCGCAACAACACAAAAATCTTTCTAGTGGTCCAGTAGGAAAATTTCAGCTTTCTTCGTCTCATTCAGAATGTGTCACAGTAACACGGGAATCTCATTCGGAATATGTGACAAAAAAATTTAGTTTTTCTTCATCTCCTCCATCATGTCGGGCAAATTTCCCCATATGATAGTCGTCATCTCAGTAAATTAAAAGAAGATTTCGTTGATCGTCTACTACACAAAATGGAGGCGACTTTCTCCTTTACAACAATATGAAAGAAGATCTTGTTGAGCCCCTACTATATAAGTCGGGGACAACATTCCTCCGCACCTTCTTCAAGGAAGAATATCTCGTTGGTCGCCTGTTATGCAGGACAGAAACAAGTTTCTTCTACACGGTAACATGAAAGTAGATCTCGTTGATCGTCTGCTACACCGGTTAGAGATAACTTTCTTCTGTACTGCAATGTGAAAGAAGTTTTTGTTGCTTTTGTACTATGCATGATGGGTGCGACTTTCTTCTGCACCGCAATTCAAAAGAATATGTCGTGTTTCATCTATTACGCAGGACATAGATGACTTTTTTCTGCCTCGCAACACAAAAGGAGATCTCGTTGCTTATCTGCCATGCAGGACGTGATGCCTTTCCTCTGCACCGAAACGCAAAAAAAAAAATATTGTTGCTCGTATGTTACGCATGATAAGGACGAATTTGTTTAATAATGCAACACAAAAGAAGATCACGTTAATCGTCTGCTACACAGGACAGAGACAACTTTCTTCTACACCGCAACGCAAGCTGCAGGATAGGGAGGAGACCAAGCACTGAGAGTAATTGGTTTTAAAAAAACGAGAGAATACTGAAATATTTTCACATCCCCACCCCTTCACCATCCAAATTTCCTCATTTAAAAAAAAAACCAGCTTTAAAAATATGCTCAAATTTCATTATTTGGGTTGCAAAACTGTTCCAATTATGGAAAATATATTTTTCCAATTCCATTATTTAGTCCAAATCTCACAATTCAAGCATATTTCAGCCCCTTTAGCTCAAGAAATTATTCCATATAGACAACGCACGTAGATATGGATGCGCTGTACGATCTTGGCCGTCGAACACAGCATATGATTTTTTTTTAAATAGAGCCCACCGAAATACAGTTTTATTGTACCGAAATACAGTTTTACGGTCGAGATCGGAAAATGCATGATCATATGGAATAATTTTTCCTTTAGCTCAGTGTTGGTTCAAATCCCGCGCTCCGGTCCAACTCTCGTCGGCCGCCTTCCTCCAAATTCCAGCGATCCCGTTCGGTCGGTTCGGCTTCTGCTCCCATTCATGCTGCCCCGTGACCCGCTTTACGAAACAGTTAAGTCCAGCAAAAAAAAAAAAATTATTCATGTGAAGCATAGGATACAGACCCACTATACCACTCAAGGCTAAAGTCTGGTTACAATATATATTTATAT
>NEWO01000176.1:523582-536763 GCA_003013225.1 Phalaenopsis aphrodite
AGCAAACCATGTTTGAAAGTTTTCGACACATATTTGGAAAGTAAAAAAAATATCAAATCTAGCGAGTTCATAATTGAGCGTCTCACATAGAAAAATCCAACGAGCACAAGATCGCTCAATTTTAACATCGTTAAAACTCAAATGTCCATCAAATGTCATCTGATCGGAGGAAGCCCTTTGAGCCATCTGAGTTGAGACGTTCATATTCTTGCATAAATTGCAACAATGACTCTATAAATAAAACACCCTCCTCATATAACGGGGGAGGAGAGAGATTGCGGCTTGAAGAGAGAGCTTGAAACTTGAAAAATAGCTTAAAGTTTTGGGAATGAGCTGAAATAGAATAACAATTATGTCGTCGTCAATTACTGCCGACCGTCGTCGACCAACGCTGACTGCCGGCAACCATCTCTAATCGCTATCGATCTCCACTTATTCTTTGCAACAAGTTCATCCCCACGTCAACATTTTAACTTGAAAAACCTAGTGATTATTTCCCACGTGTGAAACAAATGGCCTCAACTGTAATCATCATTTTAAAGTGGAACTCTTCAGTTGGGCCAGACTAAGACGATAATATATTCCTTTACGGGTTTTCTACGTAAAAGATTCTAGCATTATTACTAGTTCTTTTCTCTCTTCTAAATGTCTGATGAATCTCTGCATCATGCTAAGACAATATATTACGCTACTGCAGCGAATTTTCCAGCACATATCAATAACAAACATGTTTTGTTTCAAATCCAAACATAATAAAACAAAATAAAAAAAAAAATAAAATTGATTAAAAACAATGCCAAAGAAATGAGTACTTTTTTTAAAAAACCCACCACGAGTAGTTCACCAATATAAAATTTATTGATATATATATAAACATGATAGAAATTAATCCACAGCCACCACCACCAACTGCTTTCCAACATTACGGCCTTCGAAAAGCCCCAAAAGCGCTGAAGGTCCATTCTCAAGCCCCTCTGCCACATCCTCCACATATTCAATCTTTCCTTCTCTCAAGTATCGTATAATCTTCTCCGCAAATTGGGGATAGATGTCATAGTGATCCAAAACCACAAATCCTTTGATCTCAATCCTGCGACCGATTACCATCGAAAGGTTGTGAACTCCCTCCTGCTCATTGAGGTTGTATTGCGAGATCATTCCGCATGCAGCTACGCGACCATAATTCCTCATGTTAAGCAGCACCGCATCCAGCATGGCTCCCCCCACATTCTCAAAGTATATGTCGATCCCTTCGGGGAAATATCTGCATTCAGCAGAAGGGGATCAACACTATATTTATCTCAAGGTAAATCCTCTAATTTTGGGATTTTTACATACCAATCATCAAAAACATGTCATATAATATTTTGGCCATCCAATTTTTAAATATGATATTTAACCACTCAAAATCTTCACTTCATGAATGAATTTATGGGAAAAAATTTGCGTACATAAGACGTACGCAGAGCTGCGTACGTCTGTTACCTGCAAACAAGTTACAGGAATGATTTTAGGAGGTTATAACTGCGTTATACCCCCTATAACCTCACTGTAACCTACCTGTAACTTCGAGTAAGTTTCGCGCTTCTGTTTTCATATATATGTAGGTTACAGGTAGGTTACGGGGAGGTTACATGGGGTATAACGCGGTTATAGTCTCCTGAAATCCTCTCTATAACCTGTTTGCAGGTTACAGACGTACGCAGCTCTGCGTACGTCTTATGTACGCAAATTTTTTCCGAATTTATAAGGGTGGTTGTCATGAAAAAGGGTTAGACTCAAAATCCAAACAAACCTTTTCAAAGCGGCATTGAGATCAGACTCTTTCTTGTAGTTGAAAGCTTCGTCAAAGCCTAACTTTCCCTTGAGCAAGTCAACCTAAGCCATGTGCATGCAAATGAGAAATGGCAAAACTAAATGGATTTACACTCGATTCTCATGTATTTATATATCTAATAATTATAACTTTATAGTTATTTACATGACAATCATATGAAGGGCATAAATAGCATTAATATTAAACATTAATATCATTGAAGGACTATAATGTTACAATAGAATTTAAATATTAAATTTAGGAGGATTTATATGCATACCACACAATTCCTATGAATTTACATGCATAACATTATAAATTAGATTGTTATATCGATAGGTGTGATTCACTTTTTTAAAAATAAGCGATTGTGATATTTTCTTATGATATGAAAATTTCGAGTATCACAAATACTAAAAACAAAGTTTTGATGTTAGATCAAGAAAAAAAACATAAGTTTGTGTGTGCGCAAGTGCTGGAGACGTGTGTGATGAAACTTTAACTCACCTTTTCGTCAGAACCAGCACTGCCAACAACATAGCAACCCATCAGCTTAGCGAATTGGCCGACGAGTTGCCCGACAGCTCCTGAGGCGGCTGATACGAAAACACTTTCCCCTTTCTTTGGGGAGCATTTCTCATAAAATCCAACATAAGCTGTGAGCCCGGGCATTCCTACATGCAAAGAGAAAAACTAATTAATATATAGTTAATCTATCACGCAAAGTCAATTTAGTATCAAAATTTATATAAATGTTAATTTAGTCTCTTGGACTTTTTTAATATCAGCTTGAACAGTTCTCATGAAAAAAATTTCAAGCCATTATTAGCATAGTTTGAGGATTAATTAGGTTTTTTTTTTAAAATTTGAACTAAAATGATCACATATAAATAATAACGGAACTATTTTTGACACAGATATAACATATTTTTTAGTTTTTTTTTTCCTTCAAAATGAATGGCCAGAGGTTATTATATGACCCTCCAATCACCCCTACTGTGTCTAACAATTCGAGTACCACCTCATTAAGCTCAACTATGCCAAAGGGGATTCGAACCCCCGACCTGAGAGGACTTATACCGAGGATGCCAACCAAGAGGCCGAGGCACGCGACCCACACAGACACGCACACCCACCCACCCAACCCCCACCACACACACACTTACATTTATATATAAGAAAATACAAAGATAATAATAAGGTTTGAAGTGAAATTAAAATTATATCTTACCTAGAAGGCCGGTATAATAAGAAAGAGGGATATCCGGAGAGTGTTTGATCTTAATCAAGCCCTTGGGTTCATGCATGAGACTGTAATCTTCCCATCCAGTAATGCCCCACACATAGTCTCCAATTTGGTAATCAGGATGGCCGGAAGCAATAACCTTACTAACTCCAAATCCTTTTATTACCTGCATGCAAATTTGTCCCAAAAATAAAATAATAATCACAGAATTTCTTTTGGGTTTATTACAAAATATGCACAATCAATCACAGATGCAGCAATCTGGATGCGGCATAAAAGATTTGAGTGGTATAAATTGGGCTGTTAACATGCCGGTTTCGAGCCGAGCTTGGATGGGTTCGAAAAAAAATTGATTTAAAATTTTTGCTCGCTGCCCAAAATTTAAATTAATTTTTGAGATTAATGATCTTCGAGTCAAATTCACTAACCTCACAACCTATACATCACTGGAGCTTTTAATGATCTGATAGTGTGTCGTCAGGGTCGACTCTAAAAAAATTCAATTTAAAAGTTTAGCTAGCAACTTTGCTCATTTATTTGAAAAAAAAATTACGTCTCGGCGTCCGTATGTCCGGACGGCCAACCACCAGACGACGTGTCCAGATGGCCAACGGCCAGACGCCACATTGCTCAGAGCCGACATGTATGGTGATGTGGGGGTCCAACAGTTGGTCGTCCGAATGTGCAGTGTTCAAACGTAAAATTTTGACTCGTAGCTTCACTCATTAATCTCGATACAAACTAAAATTCGTATTAATTTTGAAGCGTTCAAGGATTTAAGAGCTAAATTCACAACCATAGGAATGAATTTAAAGTTTAAAAATGAGATGTTCGATATTCAAATACATAAGAAGAGTGGAAAACATATTACATCAGGACTCCGAACGTAGAGCTACGTTCGGATTGCAATAGTCGCTGTGTTATAGGAATATTTCATCAGTGTTATTTGTGGAAAATGAAGTGTTATTAGAATATTTCCTCGTGTTAATTGATTTGGGGTTGTGTTATGCCAATAGCATAGTGAGAATTAAAATAACACGAGGAATATGTCGAATAACACAACCCCAAATCAAGTAAAGCTGGGAATATTCCAATAACACTGCAATGTAATTGAATAACATCACATAATATTCGAATAACACTTCATTTTTTATAAATAAAACACATATCGCAGAATATTCCTATAACACAACGATCGTTTGAATCCGAACATATTTTTACGTTCGTAGTCCTGACGTAATATGCGCTCAGCTGCATCATTCTTTGGCGAGTAACCTATTTCTGACATGCAAATTGTAGCTTTTGAGAGTTTGAGATGTTAATATGCTAGAAAACATTTCCAATTGAGATCTTATTTATTTAAATGCCATAAACTTCAATGATAGGTATTCTCCGGTAATTATGTTTCAATTTTGGACATGAGGTCGGTGATGTTGATGTCGGCGGTGGTGAGTGGTTGGGGCGCCGGGGAGGACTGGGGGAGGCTGGTGGGAATCAGAGAGAGGAGGAGGAGGAGGAGGAGGATAGATGGCCGGAGGAATGGCTGCATTTTCGCCGTCGGGAAGGGAGGAGTGATGTGATGATGGTGTTGCGCCAAATGGGGAGTGAGAGTACTGTAGATTGGAAGTAGAGAAAATGACCTGACTCATTATATAAAATCGTGGCTGTAAGTTGTGACATTAAAATCGCTTTAGTGGGTAACGGGATTCAGATACTTGCCGCATCCCCCTCTCAACGAAGAAGGCGACCCATTTCCCAAGAAGGGTGATGGTAGAAATGTAAATTACATCAATGAAGTGTTTCTCGTTCGAAAGTTGTGCAGACTATGAGTCTGTTTGAAGCAGCAGCTTTTGCGTTTCAAGATAAGCTATTTATCCTGAAACGCGACCCACGGGCCGGCCGCAGTGGTCGACCCGCGGCCTGCGTTTAATATAAAAACTCAAACGCAGTTTCGGATAAGCTGACGAAACGCACGAACCAAACAACACCGCCGCCCGCACTTATAAGCTGCCCCAAGCAGACCCTATGTAAAATGAAGTATTTGAGGGATAATCAAAATACTTCATTTGTGAAATTTATGTTAAATATAAAGGTATTTTTATATTTAACATGTAAACATTAATTTTAAGGGATAATCACATGGCACACGCAAAATTATTATTTGCAAAATCTAACATTTATGTGATATTTTTGAACTATCAAACATTAGTATTTATATATGCCAGCATCAAATCATTAAGAAATTGATAATAAACCTGTCCGGGGACATAGTTAGCCATTACAGAGGGCTCGTCTTCTTTAGACATGAGATGGCGCATATAGGGATCGCAGGAGAGGTAGAGATTCTTAACAATCACCGCCATGGATCCATCGGCCGGCGAGCTTGCCGGAGTTTCAGAAGTCTCCACCACCTCCAGATCGCTGAGCTCCGGTAATCCGCTCACATAATTCCTCAAAACAACCTTCTTGCCTCCCATCCCTCTCTCTCTCCTCTCTCTCTCTCTGCTCGTCGTTCTTCTGCTCATCAGAGCTGTTGCGTGCGGCGGGTTTTATAATTCTCTGAAACAGATGGGGTCTTGGTGCAAGAACGTCATCGATTACGGAAGCAGGATGTGCCACCGTTTAAGGTGAGGTGGTGTTAGATTTGTAAATAGAGAGGGATTGAGGGGTATTTGTGTAAATCTTTCTAAGATATTTCCCTGTCCGGCTGAATGATTTATAAAATAGTGGGCCAAGGCAACAAGAGGTTCATGTATGGTATTCTCGGAAATATTGTAGGAGGGCAAGTGGTATGCCAACTACGGGTCTATTTGTGGTAGTTGTAGGTTATAAATAATCTGCCGATAAGTAAATTATCGTGATAATTTGATAATCTGCAGACTATAAATATAAACTATATTGTTGTTTGGGGAGCTTATGCAGAACAAATTATTGACAGTTGTTGCTGGACAAATGACTATTCTACCGATATTTAGTATAGAAGTTTGCAATGGAACTGTATGAGCAAAATAATAGATAAAACAGAAACCACAAGATGAAACAGAAGCCTGATCGCTGAATAAGTGGTCTGAATGACTCCAAATGACGAAACATACTGCACAAATGATGATTAATTGAATAATAATTGTTATTATTAGTATTATTTTAATATTATTATTATTATTATCATCCTTATAAAATCATCACATACTCTCTCTCCCTATCAATTACATGTAAGACAGCCGACACCCTCATTTTCACGAAAACCCTAGTCGACTTCGGGATTTCGCTCCAAGCCGCCTGCGATCACCCGGTTACTACCTCCTCTCCTCACAACGTTGAGCCTTCCCTCATCTCTCGCGATCCCTCTTGGCTCGAAACCTTGCCCAAGTTGTCGTCTCCTCCCCTCTTCAATGTGACTTTGCCGAACGAAGACGGGATCGAGGGCGCACAAAAAATAAGTTGCGATAGAACGCAGAACGCGTGGTATAGGGAGCGACCGTAAATCATTCGGGTTATAACGTAAAACTATACGCGTGTTCCCCAACCTCCAGCCCCAACGCACTAACCAAACACCTCCACGACGTTATGAAAACGCTGAACGTTGGGAAAAGTTGTGCCAAACAGACCCTACATTTTACAAGAATAGCTGGGGTATTTGTGGGCTCCCAAAATTTTCTTATTTCAGGTTAAACTTTCAATAATCAGACGAAATGTACTACAGATAAAAAGTTATTCTAAAACGCCCTCTAATTTTGCGAGAATTTTTACATTTAAGGTTTGAAGTTTATCGTAGGTGCAAGTTTCACTGATTATGTACATCAAAAATATGTCTGCCCTAATCTCAATGAAGGGTCTGCTTGGGGCAGTTGCAGCTTATCCAGCTTCTGCTGATAAACAGTTGATTCTGATAATCTGCTGATGAGCAGCTGATCCAGATAAGCTGTCTGACAGTTTGGTTTGTGCTGATGAAAAATAACTTATTCTGAAAAAATGACCATTCTGCCCTTGTTCTGAATAAGTTGTTTATATGTTTGGTTTGTGCTTTTGGTAAACAACTTATTTGTAAATTTTTTTAGTTAAAGTAATAATCTGTGTCGCATAAATTGATATTTTCTCAAATGTCACAACATGAAAATACAAAAGAGTTGAATAACATTTATATAACTCAAAAGTTCTGATTACATCAAACAAGCACAATAACACATACGAAAGTGAAACACACATTCACACACTAATATGAATTATAATATGACCCTAAAAAAAAGAAAAAAATAACATGTTAAAATTACAAGGAAAAATATGACAATATTGACTTTAAAATCTAAAAGCACATAACGACGAATGTTGTCCGGTTCTGGTACCTTAAAACTCCGAGCAAACTTGTTTGATTGGGATGCCGTAGAAACGGAAGAACTCGAACCATATGCAGTGGTCTCCCGTTGTGGTACTATCAAACTTCTAACTGTTGTGTCCAATTGGGATATCGTAGAATCAGTTGCACTGTCGGCCCACCTGAAGAATTGATAGTCTTCCGGTCCTTGTCACCACCGCGGGCACCTGTAAAACTGCCTCTCGAAGTTATGTGTTTGGCGTGTTGTGAGTAGCAAGGACAATTGTTTGCAATGACACATTAATTTCTCGGACTTCTCTGAATGTCTGGAGCTCATCGTCCTACAGTTATTAAAAATAGAATAGATCAGTCAAAAAATTTAAGAAATACAAAAACGAATACTTACCGAAGTGTGGAGTTAGCAGTTGCCGACAACAAACTTATGTTGTCGTCCAAACGTATAGGGTCATCCAAGCAACTTTAACCATACCATAGTAGCGGTTGTCGTTAACAAATAGGGTCATCCAAACAACTTTAAACATGAAGACCAATTAAAATATAATTCCTTCATGCCAATCAGATAAATCCCTCACTAGCATTATAAAGTGCATACATAACATTATAAGTTACATACATAGCATTATAAGGTGCCGTTCCAATTCCATTCAGAAACCCAAATTATGTCTTGACAGCTCCATTTCGATCAGATGCAGCTCAGAGATATATACAAAATGGAGCTGCTATGTGTACAAGGATATAAAATAACAATGTTCTTCATTCTAAGGATTTACAAATCTAACACCCAAAGTTTGTTATATACACAGGTGCTGCAAACTTCTATATAATTCTAAAACCGAAGTAAATAGAAGACGAGAGAGATGGGAGCAATGTGTGTTCCGTATATGTAAAGCAAGCCAAAGAAAACCGAAAGACAACATCACAAAACAATTCAGCACAATAACTTGTATCCCCTCATCAGCAACAAAAAGCTTGTTCATATTAAATTTAAAGATACTCATTCCCAATCTCCCAAAACTCATTTAATTCCAACAGAATTTCCATGAACTATTCATATCAAATAGCACCAACTGAATTTCCATACATAACCATACCATAGTAGTGGTTGCCCTTAACATATAGGGTCATCCAAGCTACATACATAGCATTATAAGGTGAATTTCCAACTCCATTCAGAAACCCAAATTATAAAGAAATTTTCATTCATAAGGTGCATACATAGCATTATAACTATTCATATCCAAGCAACTTTATAAAGAAATTTCCATTTGTCATTCTTAAGAAAAATAACCAAGTACAAATTTGTGAAATAATTGCACATTCATTATTGCATATAATTAGAGTAGAATCACTTACAACCAAACAACCATCAGCTACAAGCGAATGACTCCATAAAAGTGTTCAAATCAAATAAAAGATGGTATTTTTGAAATGAAAATTAGAATCATATAAAGCAGCTATAGTTCTTATCCCACAGAGAACATTTGCAATGTGAAAATGTTTTCAAATTTTTACTGCATTCCCTTTGCAGCTGACTAAACAACCCCTATGTGGAAAAATAAAACCAAGTGCAATGAGCATTTGAACGAAATAACTTGTTTCTCGCCACAAATATACATTAGAAAGTGGAAAAATAAAACCAAGTGACATAGATGCTAAAGCCACATTTGTATGCCCAAGCCATAAATACATATCCAGGCAGATTTCTCTCTACAAACATATATCTAAACAGTGCCTTTACACACACATTGATGCATATATGGAGAGGGGGAGAGGAAGATTGACAGACATAACACTCAATTCATATGTCTTTACACTTCTAACACCTACTTTTCATTATAAAAATGCAGCAAAAACTAAACTTCAATCAACACCCTCATGAATTATGTAAAGCAACTGAAAGCTATAGCATCAAGATGTAAGCCTCTCTAATAAGAATAATGCTTACTGTAGAAACTTCAACATTTTGAGAAGATGAGCAACTTCTAGCCTTATTTGTAGTAAAAACTTCAACATTTTGAGCAGTGGCATGTTTCTAGAAACATGGATAAAACAAATAATAAACTTCTCCCTTATCAAAGTTAATGACATAGCATATGACTCAAACAAATAACATAATAGCCATATAATAACATAATTGTTTTGCAAAGCTTTAGAATATATTAATTAAGATTTTCGCTAATCTCGTCAGCTATTCCATCTCTCAAAGCTGCCATTTCAGATGCCCCTTCACCATCTCTTGTGTTTGTCTCAGGTGAATCAATTGTAAGTTGTGGTATGGTGCGGCCCACATGATACTCGAATGCTTCAGGGGGAATTTGTATTAAGTCCGCATTAACCACGATAAATTCTGCATCAGTTCTTGAAGGATACTGTCTAATGAAGTTGTGCAATGCCATGGTAGCCACTACAATTTGTACCTGTTTCGGAAACTGATAAGTGGGCATATTACACAATATTACCCATTTCTTCTTCCACACTCCGAACGATCGTTCAATTACGCATATCACGCAATATTCCCAACAAATAAAAAACTCCAAGGAAATTAAACCAGTCAAGCAAGATAACGCACACCAAAAACATCCACAAGAATATCTACACATAACAACCTGCATCACATTCAAAGGTAAAGTAAGAGAATTCCCACAAACATCTTCCTATTTGCATCTCCTTTGTAATTTGATATTTTATAAACTGAAAACAAGAGCAAAAAAACTCAATCTATCCACACAATACGTATATAAATTTCACATGGTACTCGAATGCTTTCACTAATATAAGGAAAAATGTCCCAATTTATCCACACAATACTTATGCATTTACACAGTTCTTATCGATAAATACAACAAAGCTTGCCACACAATACTTATGCATTTCTCTTGTAGGCTCTATAATAGTTTCTAACAATCATCAAGAGGGGAAAATGGACATATAAAAACCGACAGTAGTGTATTAATAAATGAACATATATATGCCTCAAACACATGACATAGCAAAGGAGAAAGAGAGAAAGAAAACTTCAAAACAGTGAAATCACCTCCATACTCACTGAAAAAAATGGATCTGCATTTCCACAATAAATATACATCGAACCCTAAACTGGATCTACTCTAACAGCTCGATATTCATCGATATAGGGGACAGGGAGGGAAGAGCAGAGGGAGGAGCACAGAGAGGAGAAACAAGGAGGAGCGCAAAAACGATGGAGAAGAGGGAAGAGCGGAGGGAGGAGCATAAGGACGAGATATACCTGCGGAGCGACGGAGTTGTAGAGTGACGCCGAAGAAGAAAGAAGAGGGGCAACGAAGCCTTCGAAGGAACAAAACCTGAAAGAAGAGGGTCAGCAGAGTAAACCTAAGAGTGTAAACGTGGATCGCGGTGATAGACCCCCAATCCGCATGTAATACAAAATTTAAAATGCGGTTTGCAGATACACGACTCCACCGCGAGAAACAAACACGAAGGTGGCATTTTCAAAACGCCGCCACACCTATAAGCTGCCCCAAATGGGCCCGAAATCTGACGGATCTCACTTATGAACGCCAAATGACAGTGTATTGCGATATTCAAAAAATGGAAACATCAAGCATCAATTTCAATGGTCAGAAATTTGAGCCAACCAAACTGAAGTACAACCAAACAAAAAACATAGAAGTAACCTAATCTTAGGGATGGTCATTCAAAACCTACTCCCTCAGCAGATTTTGGAACTCCTTATAAAATGGCTAAAGCGTCTCCCATGGAACACCTTTCTGACCCTCTGAGAATTTTCTTTATCCAGTGAAAGTTACCCGTCAGATGACACTGGTACACCCTCTGCTTGACACCCCAATACATCTTAACGACAAGAGGGCCTCTTCTTAGAATGAACTCTTGAGAGGCCGACTGACAGCCATTCAGCCGACCAAATGATTGTCGTTGACCAAAAACTTTCATCCGTCTGAGATATATGACTAATGAGTCATCAGATGACCTTCTTCAAGCAATTACAATTACAAAACTATGTCAGGATCTGTTATAAATATGAAAAAGTGTCACAATCTGTTATGAATATGAAAAAGTGTCATAATTTTTTGCAATGTCCTTATTAAAACAAGGACAAACATGTAATTTTATACTAAATTCCCTTGAAATACATACATAGAGGGTTATTTCTACAATAAGGGACTATTGAATTTACTCTATCAAAACTCTTGTGTTACTATGCATTCTCTTTCTCTCTCTTTCTCAATTTCTCCCTCTTTGTTTCTCTCGTTCGTCCTAGGATCTATACATTGGGTGTGATTCACAACACGTATCAGATTTCAACATCTTAAGAGGTGCGATAAGTGTGCATCAAGCCATCATTAAGAATAGAAGCACACCACCGAGAAAGAGCTCATCTGAGAGACACAACAAACATCGAGTGCATGAGAGAATTTGCACAATAGCAAATCCAAGAACTTAGAGAGCAAATGATAGGTCAAATTTCATAATGGACCAGTGCGGTACTTGATGGAAGATTGAAGTAGAGCCCTATATAAGAAGAACCCAAAACCCAAGGTCGCAGAACGATTCAGGGGGCATAAATGATGGAAGACTCCCAGTACCGGAATGGTGATGGGTCTACACTATTGATCAGGCAATTGTTTGGGTGTATTGAGGCTTACTTCTAGTAAGAAAAGGTGTTCTTTTAGCAGATCTTTAACGTTGAGCTGTTGTAGAAGTTCAAACTCCTTTCATTAGAATCANGCCTCTTGGAATAAAGGGGGTTGGGAGGAGCGAGGGCGTGATTGTAATTTTATCTGAGGGTTTGTATATGTCTATTTATATGGGAAACCCTATGGGATGTAATTGAACCTCTCTGAAATATTGAAACCGCCGCTCGCTCCCGAGGACGTAGGCAATTCTTTGCCGAACCTCGTTAAATCTTTGTGTTCTTCTTCTAGATTGTTGTTGATTCCTGTTTTATTCCGTTAAATTTCACAACAATTGGTATCAGAGCCTCTTTTCGAGGGGAACACGAGGAGATCGACGCAGGAAAAAGATTTGAGAAGGAAGTTCGGGAGGTTTTGCGGTAGTTCCCAGGCGTTCGCGCGAATCAGAGTAGCGAGTTCGGACAGAAGTTCGCGGACGGGCTTCGACGATAAGGGCTGATCATTCGCGAGAAGATCAGAGGAATCGCGACTTTGGGGAGTTTGATCGGGTCCGAAGTTCTGTGAGGAGTTCGCGAAGGCTTTTCTTCGTTCGTGACAGGTTCGCGACCGAGAAGGCTTAGCGGCAGACGAGTTCGGGACGGGCGAACAAGGCGGAGCGGCGCATCTGGAGTTCGCGGACGACGCAGAGGAACATTCGCTCGGCAGTTGAGCGGAGGATCGCGAAAGGAGTTCGCCTGGGCAGCCTTCTTCAGTGACAGAGGATTCGGCTCGGAGGAGATTCGCGAAAGAGGGGCTCTGTAGAGCAGGCAGCGATCAGACCAGGCAAAGTTCGCGGCAGAGGCGAGCGCGGAAGAAGATCCGCGACAAAGGAGAATCGCAGGAGAACGGGCAGAAGGAGTTCGCGAATCGTCCTCTTCGGCAGACGGAATCGCAAGCACGGCTGTTCGAACGGATCAGAGTCGCGATAGGAGAAGATCGCGACAGGCAGAGGCAGTGAATCGCGACAGGCATCCGCTTCCGCGAGGTTTCTGCGAAGCAGAGGTTCGTCTCTAGGTTCGTGGGCAGACATCCAGTCATTCGCTGGCAGGCAGGGGCGATTCGTCTCTTGGTTCTGCGAGGAGTGCGGTTCAGCGGTTCCGGAAGGAGTTCGGC
>NEWO01000176.1:539035-554770 GCA_003013225.1 Phalaenopsis aphrodite
CAACGCCCTCGCACTACCCCACAAAGATAGTGAGGCTCCTGCGTTGGGCAATAGTGCAGGCGCATCCCTTCTGTCGTTTGACAAATTTTATAGGTTTTGAGGCGATGTTTAATGCATGGATTTTTATAAGTTCTTGCATTAAAGCCCTAAAAATCTTTTGGTTATGAAGTATCTTCTCTATGATTAAAAAAGTTTTCTCGTTTGGTTGTCATAGCATTTTCTCCTTATGTTTTTTTTTTTGGAGAGAATTTTCTAGAGATTTTTATGTGTGATTGGAGATTTGGAGAGGGTGAGATTAATCAAGTGCTTATTTGATGGAGAACGTGTGGAAGGCTTGCACTATACAAGGAGGATCATGAGTAAAGCAGAACAAGAATTTTCTAGTTTGATTCTACTTGTTTTACATGTTAATATTCTTTATTATAATGAAGTTTTTGATATTTTCTCCTCTCATGCATAGTGGCTAAATATTTTCGTGCTCCTTTGATTAGGGTTTGTGAATGAATCAAATGTTTTCTCCATGAGTTTTTCCAAAACTTTTTGTATACTTTTATTTGAATCATGTTAATGTGTTAGCATTGTAATCATAATTTACTTCTAATATGACCAATTATAAAGTTGAAATCCCATGTGATGAATGAATTATAACCCTTTTCTAAAAGAATAAATAAGTTAACATACAGTCACCTAGTGAAATAGACATATTATCAACATAAGGATTCCTAAGAAATCTGGCAGGTTTAAACTTTTTTAACTGTAATATTGATTTCCAACGTTTCTCATGACCCAGACATAGGCAAATGAGGATTTGTCCCTAGTTGTCAACAACAACGCAGGGATCTCGTAGAAAAGCTTTGTGGATTCACATAATCAGAGTTATAGAATTATTATTTTCATCACTCTAAGGAAAACACCAAGGCCAGTTCTACTTTCTAACTTTTAGGATTTTAAAAACTTTTCAATTCCTGCAATTTTTAAACACTTCAAACTAGACTTAGATGTTTTTTTAACTAGAACTTCATCAATTAGAAAATTTAGTAATTTTTTCGTAGGAATGACACTCTGACTCTAATTTCACATCAATACTTATAATTGTGTGATTGTCGACTACTTTATTGTAATTTCGGGCATTACTTATAAACAATAAAATGAAACAAAAAGAAAAGTGATTAGTAACCCATCGATTTAAGAACTTACATACATATCACATAATACTTATGTAGTTTGATATTTGTCATTTGGACTTTGAACTTTATATTTATAACACTTTAGTGTCAAAATCACATAATGTGCTCTTGACTCTAGAATAATTCACATTAATGATATTTTAGATGTGATGCTAAAAAAATTGAGTTTAATAAACATGCAAAAACTAAAGTTTACATGTTAAATGTGTAAATGGGTAAGCATTGTGTGGGTATGCATGCACATTCTTCATTTTTCTTGTACATTTTTTATTACAATAAAATCTATTTTTCTATTAGACCAAGACATAAGCAACAACCCTAAAAATTGATAGGTTTATGAAGTGTTCTTTAGGCCAACATTTAAACTAACAAAATTTTAGATTTTGGAATACACGAATGTTAAAGTTATCATTATGAACATTAAAAAAAATCTACTGACATAATAAATTACCGAGTAATAAAGACGAACTCAACAGACTAAGAAAATATATAGTAATCTTCTAATACATCTGCCAAGAATAACATCTTCTGATTAAAACATGATATGTTTATCATTTAATAAATAAAATTTACTCATTTAAAGCTATAAACTAAGTAATAACAAATTATATTAAAGAGAAATACTAGTACAAATTATCATCACAAAAATTGCTAAAGTACAAGCCAAAACTTTAATCCAAGCCAAAAATTGGTCAAGTACATTCTCAAACAATTCATTTATCATCAAAAAAATTCTCTTAAGGAAATAATTGTATAATCCAATCCAATGTAACAACAACAATTAAGATGTAATCTACACTTTACATACAAACTATCTGAAACATTGATATTTATAGAATTCCCCCCATGTTATTTTGTTGAACTACCGAATCATGTATTTACCCGTGTCTTGATCAAATTATTGAAAATTTTATAAAAATGAAAACTAAGGGTTGGGATTAATTTATAGAGCAAGTTTTCGGTGGTCTTCATGTAATAAAAAAATATTGTGTACTTACAAAGTATGTAATTACGAGGGTGGTGGAGGGGACACACCACATATACGTGGAATTATGGTGATGTGACAACTTCATCCACCCTTGTAACTACATACCGACAAAGTACAATATATTTTCTCGCATCTAATTGACCCACAAGTAAACTGCAATTCACACAATTCAATTAAAATTATCAATCTCAAGGCCCAAATGCTAATGCATTAAAAATTGATGCTCATTCAAAAATTAATACAATAAATGAGAATTCAAAATTTAAATTAGATTTACCATAAAAAAAATTAATAATACTAAAATTCTTCTGTAATTCAGAGGAGAGGTTCTGGATGCAGCCAGCGCGCATTAGGCAGCCAAATTCGGTCAAAGCTAAAAATAGCCGTAAGAACACGAGGGCAATGATTTCTGCAATAAAAGCGAAGCCCCTTCTTTTCTCACCATGGATTCGCTCTCTGCTCTCCACCTCAGCTTTATCTTCCATGTCCTTCGATCGATCACCGATCCAAGTCCATAAAAAAGCTGCCTTTCCTCCCTAATTTCGTCTTGTTCATCCTTTTCTTCTTCTCCTTCTTCCTTCGCGGTGAAAGCTCTCGCCTTTCTTCCTGACTTAGCTTCTGTGATTACGAAATGGCGCAGCAAGAAGACCGTATTTCTGATGGCGAAGAGGAAGCAACGTTTTTTTCGCTTGTCCATGAGCCAAACATGGACGTCCCTTCCCTCCCAGAGTTTGATCCCACTTCCCAGTTCGGGCGTATTGATGAAAACTCATCCATGTCGCCGTATCAGTTACAGGATTCAAACCCACTGGCTTCCAGCGACGGCCCAATGCCATTGTTGTCGAGCCCTTCGCAGAGCGATACTTCCACTAGCTTTGACTCGCTGTCTTCTCTCGGCGCATCCGAGGAGAAGCAAACGCCATTGAGGCCGAAACTGATGTTGCCGTTGCAGAAACCTGAGGTTCAGCCTGAGATAAACCAGGTCTCCGTGGCTTGTTCAATTGCTTCGATTATTTTTGTTTTTCACTATTGAGCACCAACTGCTTGTTGAAATGCCTCTTATATTACTTGCTGTCTTCTCAGGTGGTGAAATCCTCGCCATTTGATCTGTTTCCTGAAGCTGGCCTTCAGATGGAAATGGAGCTCCCTTCAAACCAAAGCCATCATGGCATTATGAATCCCTTGCTCAGGGCAGATCAGCAGATTACGATGGATCAGGTTTTCTTCGATTTATTATTAATTTCTCTGTGTTAAATTCTCTTGTTTTATTCACTATTTCTTACAAGCCCTGGACATTTAGTTTGCTGGCATGAATCATCTATCATCCTTTCAAATTGATCCGGAACGAAATGAAATAGTCATCGTTACCACAAAATCCACTCAAATTTCTCGTTCAAATTGTGGCACATTTGTGATCAATGAATCTCAAGGGGAAAACACTGATTGTTCATCGTAAGTTTGATTCAAAATTTAGTTTTTCTTTGTTTTTTTGGCCTATTGTTTTATTTGCTGAATAAAGCTGTTCAATTTAATTCTCAGAGATGGTGTTTCAAGCAACCCTACAGGGAAGAGGATTCGCACTTTTGAAGAAGATATCACCAAGCCTTTTGACAGCAGCGTGTTTAGCTTGGCATGCTTACCTTCAGTTTGCAGCAGTGCTTTACCCCTCCAAGCCATGCCCATCCAACAAGTTTCTGATATCAGTGTTGCTAAGAAACAGGTTAGTTGTTTACAAAGCTTCAATAACTACCAACTCAAGCAATGACAAATGCTCTCTCAATAAAAATGTTGGCGTCCATCATTAACATTCTATTTTCATCCGAGAGTCACCTGACACGAATATTGGAAGATCTTAAATTCTTCCAGGCTAATGGCTTCAACAGGTTCCTCAATTGATCTATCCCGCGTCCTTCCTAACATGCAATCAACAACGACGGTTCTCTCAATTCTAATCCCCAATACAATACATGGATTCTGGTTGACCAAATCCTCACCATTGCATTATATTCCATTATCTCAGCACCTCTTCTTTCTTTTATTCTCACCCCACATTCGTTTGACTAGTAACTCAAAACCAGCAAATTTCTGCGCCAACTGGACGCCTCTAAAAGTCTATCTTAAGAACGATGAGCTTAAGCCAAAACAAATTTTCAACATGACTCAAACTATCACTTTGAGTGATCCAACTTGTTACTCCTTCACGATCAAGATCAAACAATGGAAAACAACTATGGCTCATATTGTCAAGCTTGACAAGCTCAAGGCACGTGGATCCTCATTTCATCATCCCCAACTCAAACTTCTTCAATAGCAAATGAACATTTAAAATCAAATATAGCTCCGATGGCAAAATCACACCACTCAAGGCACAACTCATTGCATAAGGCTATAAGCAAGAGAAGTACATTAAATAAAAATTTAGCGTTGCCATCAAAATGCTCATTATTTGTGCTTTTCTTATAATAGTTCTTACTCAGAACTGGCCAATCATACAAATGGATGTCACTAATGCCATTTCTAAATGGAAATTTTGGTGAGATTATATAAATGGCTCAAACTTAGTGTGACTATTTTTATATCTCCAACACTCACCTCATTTCACAGGCTAGTTTAAGAAAGCCATACACTTTGATAAGATAGGACAGATTGAATGGACGGACCTCAACTTTTGAAATATTTTTCAAAAATTAAGATGGAGTTATAATTGTTTTGTACTCATGAGAAAAGATTCATATACAACCAACTATAATTATTAAGAATAATCGAACGAAAGTAAGAATATTTATTGTATTAATAGAATTTATAACATTGGCACTACGAGGAGGTAATAATAGTAACTAACGAAAAATAAAGTGTAAGTAATAATTATAGAATCATAACTACCCAAACCCTAATAAGAATATAAATAGAGCTACTGCCCAAACATAGAAATTCCAAATAAAATCCTGGAAAATTTTCAAGTTTGATAACTCAAATCCAATAAGTCCTATTTATTTAGAATAAATGACAAGTTATTATGGCATACAACATGGACAAAAAAAGAAGCTTTTTGACTATACAATAGCAATGCAATATGTTGCATCAAATAATCAAGCTAGAGTAATCACATTGTTTCAATGAAGAGTGTGGCATATTCTAATATGATTTTGATGCTCATTTGCATGTTAGCTGTAAGTAATGTATTTTTATTCTAACTTATCCAAATGCAACTATATCGGGTATAATCATATGTTTCTAAATGTGATATTAGTCATTTATCATTCTATTGTCCATCCATTTGCACATCTATGGTTAGTTTTATGGAGACACTTTTAAACTGGGAATGTGGACACTAACCCATAGAAATCTGATGATTATAAATAGATAGTCATCATTCTATGTGCCAATTGACACATTTAGATAATATTCAAAAGGGCTCTACTGACATATACATCACTGCGCATGGATATACAATTTTTATTTATCATAAGCAAATTTTTAATATATTTTGTAAATAATACGATCAATTTATTTATATATTAAAACGTAAGTTACAAGAATAAAGTTTATTATATTTAATAGATATAATGTATTGTTACTATAGAAATAAGTTCAGTATACATGAATTATGTAGCAATAAATTAATAAAAATTTACATATGCAACTTGTTATTTCATTTCGAACATTAAGAGAGATCTACTAGAATAATAAATATTTAAGTAACAAAGGCAGGCTTAACAATCTAAAAAGAAATCTAGAATTCTTCTATAATTGTCAGGAATAATGTCTCTAATAAAAAATGATATGTTTATCCTTTAATAAATAACAGCTGCTCATGTGGTTGCAATGTTTAAATCAGTGTTCTTTAGAATCTCAAATAGATGAAATAGATAAATACCAAACTGAAAGCCTTAAATAATAATAATATTCAATCAATTACACAAAGAAGAAACATTGAAAATTTATATTTCATTAAAATGGACACACCTTTGCCAACCTAGGTTATCCTATAACCAACATAGGTTAATTGTTTTTACAGATTTAAACTTATAATTATAACTAAATTAAAATTAACTATAATTTAATCTAGATCCATATTAACTTAATCTCTTAAACAATAGGGAATTAAATTAACATTATTCTTTTATAAATTTAAGAAACTAAACTCTTCTTATCATATTATGTAGAGTAGGCAAAATGATAAAGTCTCAAAAAATGAAAATGGCAGAGAAGAATAAGAATATAAGGAAGAAGAAAAGGATAAAAGAAGACAAAAAAAAAGGATAAAGGTGATAATTCACTATTTATGTTTGCTCGATCAATAGAGAAGGAAATGAGGAAAGAAATCACTATAGTTGGTTTTCGATTAGATGGAGGGGAATAGTGTTATGGCTAGTTCCTCGAGAGGAAGATGCAAAGCTCCATTGAAGAGACAGGGCGATTGTGCTAGGTTTTCAAGTATTTTAAATTGTAATGTAAGGCAACTAAAGAGGGCGATAAGCGTAAGATTTGCACATCTGTTGAGGACTGAGACAACACTTGCTAGGGCAAATTGCTAGAAAGGGAGGGCTATGTGCGATCAGAAGTTCACATTTGTGGTTTAGTTCGGTCTGATTCAACACTTTTTATCAGTTCATGTTTATAACTTATGATCTCTTTTAAAAGAATTTGCTCTCCAAATTTACGTTTTAGTTCCAAAGTAATTATGAGTACATTATTATCATCACTTCTTTAATTCTAAATGAACTTATGCTTTCATCAAAGCAAACTAATTAATCAAATATGAAAATAAAATCAATCTATCATTATGACAATCTAAATAGAATAATTAGATTTCGTTTGATTTTAAGTTTACATTTTTTATTAAAATCATAAAAAAATAAACTAGAAATAAAAGTAGGATCTTACTCATGTCGGCACGGTCATGACATTCATGTTCATTGTTATGGCAGGCTTTAATTTCTCATTTCCTACCTTATTTTTCTCCTCTATAATCTTGGGTGTATCCGTTTGGGTGATTAAAATAATTACTTGATTATAGTTAACCTAAACTTTTAATTTTATTATTATTAATTTTCATGTAATTATCTTATTGACTCTTTCATCAAGATTGTATTGTTTAATCCCAAACCTTGTTTTTTTATATTACTTTTGTCACGACTCGGCCCAACCCATGGGCTTGGAGTTTTACAAGGTGGGGACCAGATGGTCGGGGGATGAAAATTAAATTTTGATATTCGCATTTTTTATAACTAACGTTTAATAATCAAAAAAATAATTGAAAGAGTCACCATATAAAAAATATTTCTTAAACTTATCTTATTTTTCAGATTGTCCCCGTTTTTTATAAATATTTTTTCATTTGTTACTTTTCTTAAAATAAAAGTTTAAACTTAAAAATATCAATTTAAAATTCAATTACCCATCAACCAGTGAATACTCCTACTTCTAAATTACAGTAACACAATGAAAATAAAATAATATGCATGTCAGGTAAATTTACAGTAAAATTAATATAAGAGCATTTTACAGTTTATATGTTCAACATGATTGTACAAAATAATTCAAGACATTAGTTGTATCATACTATATAATTTTCACATCTATAATATATGTACTATATAATTTACACATCTATGTGTGTTTGTGTTTGTGTGTGTGTCTTGATGCACCATCTAAATTACATCATTTAAGTTATATACAACAACAACAAAAACATCAAGTTTTTATCCCACTAAGTCAGGTCGGCTACATGAATCATTTTTCTCCATTGTCTATTGGGTGTCATATTTTCATTTAATTATAATAGATTAAGATCATTTAAGTGGTATCGCACATGAGAAACCCTTGCTTGCAAACGCCCCATCTCCTTCTCTACCTTATTTCTGCTTTAAAGTGCTAGCTTTACCAAAAATCGGGAGTTACAAGTCAAGAGTTATAAAGAGTGATCACTAACTCCAAACAAGAGAATAAATTGCACGGGAGTATAACGATGTATAATGATATGGCTTTTTTTTAAGATGTATGAACACTTGCCAAGTTTCCATTTGGAATTTTCAATTGTGCGCATGATTTGATTTTATTTCAAATTACTTGTATTAAATTTAAATCAAAACAAAACATTAGCCAAATATGAAATCAAATCAAATTCCCTTTATGATATTGTAAACATACCTGATGGATTTTGTTTAGATTTCAATTTAAGATTTTTATTAAAATTATTTTAAGCGAAAAAGTTTAAATAGGTAGAATCTCATCAAAGTCGTATAATCAGTGAGCACCACATGAGAGCAAATCACACGAGAATATAAGCGATTTGCTTTGAATTCTTTTGGACTTATAGTTAAATCTAAATCAAATAAGTTGGTCAAACATAAAACTAAATCAAACTGCCATTACGAAAATACAAATTCAACCAATATGTTTGTTTTGGTTATTAAAAAATTAAAAATACATGTAAAGCCTAATTTGAGTGTTAGTGTTATAAAGAATGAACACAGACATCAAACAACAACAACAACAAGCCTTTATCCCACTAAGTGGGGTCGGTTTCTTTTTCTCCATTGTCTCGTATTGAGTTTACATAATGATTTAAATGATTTATGTCATTATTTTTCGACAAAAATTTTATGCTAGCTGTTGACTACCTAACGCAATCCTCCACTTTTTGCATCTGGATTTTGAAACCTAGTAATGGCAGTGTTAAACACAAACATCAAACAAGAGAGCAAATTACACATAATACAAGCAATCTATTGTGGTTTGTCTATCAATCAGGAGAAGCCAAAAATCAAATTGCCATTGTGACAATCTAACTGAATTGGTAGGTTTCATTTCTTGTTTAAAAACACAACTCTTTAGTCAATTTTCATTCAATTTGACTTTAAATATTAGTTTAGCCTAGCTAAGTTTGTCTATTTGTTCTAATTTGATACATCATTAATGAAACTAAGGATTTATAAAAGAAATTGAAGTGTTGTGATGCCACCAAAATTAGTGAAGCATCATAAGAAGAGAGTGGACTTTTGTTTGCCTGGTATTATACCTTTTAATTTTAATGGCATCAGCGGAGCAATCTCTGACACTTAAATGCTCATAAGATATTTCTTATTTTTCTCATTTAGTGGATAACAACATAAGATTAGATTATTGTGTTAAGATTATGGTCTTAATTTTATCAAGAGTTTTGGAGCCATTGTGTTGTTTATAGAAGCTTTCCCTTAAAAACCTCAAGCATGGCTCCCAAAAAGCCTTTCATCTTACATTATGGCCTTATTCTTCGTGTGTGAGTTCGCTTAACCGCGAAGTTCTATATGCATCAACATTTGTGTATTCAAGATCCAAGCAGCATTAGGTGTCATATCCTTTTAGAGAGCGACATTTGTGCCATTTCTATTCCCACCATTATTGATCTTAGATATAGAAGGAACCAAGATAGCTATTTCAAAGAATCAAATAAACCCTTTTTGGGCAATGAAATTATGCAAGATAGCTACAATTTTCTATACTTTCAGGCTTACAATGCATGTTTGTTTTCTGTTTTCTATATTTCTCTTAGATTCCTTGTTTTTAAATTTTCATGAGCTTGTGAATTCTATGATGAAAAATGTTTTTTAATCTCTCTGTCTGTGCCAATCAACTTGTTCATTTAAAGTTGCTTCCAAATCAGAATGCATATTACTCTGCATTCCATGAAGAAGATAAGGTAGAGTTTTTTACACTTAGAAATCAAAGAGATTGTTTCATTAAATATAAGCTGTTTGGTTTTTCTGCAAGCAGAAGACAGAAATTGGTGGGAGGGAAGCTTCAGCCACTCCACCAAAAGCACTGGCTTTCTACAACTTCATGAAATTGCCTCATGATGTTTATGTTGCTGAAGTAAATGCAATTGCTAATCAATGCAATGATGGTTGGGAGGACTGCGATGATATTATTCTTGATATGAAGCTTTGAATTTATGTTTAGGAGAAAACTAGAAACTATGAATGCTTCCTTGCTTTTATTTATATGATTGTAGTACAATTTATGATGTCATTTTTTGCTTTTTATTTTTTACTTTTTAACTTTTAGTTTATGTTGTTTATGATTTGATTTGAAGTAAATTATGTTGGACTGTGATTATCATTTTTGAAAATATTTAGAATATCTAAAAGTTATTTTTGAGTATTTTTAAAGATGAGAAATAAAAACATGTAAAAATGAAAATAAAATGGTTCAAATTCCCTACATTGAAGATTGGTTTAACATGCAGTTATGATTTTGTTACACTAAGAGATGATGGTAGGAGAAGAGGTGCAAATGAGTAGTGCAAGTGCTAGCTTGGCTCGTTAACAAGCTCACGAGCTAAGTCGGCTTATTAACAAGCTCACGAGCAGAGCTTAATAAGCCACGAGCTCAACCTTGAGCTCGTTTATTAAATAAGCTCGAGCTTGTTACAACTCGACTCGTTGGCTCATGAGCCAGCTCGATTAGCCTGCCACTACCTCTTTTGATACATTTTACGGTGAACTCCCGTTGCCTCTTTCTTCTCCGGCGAGCTCCCATAAAAATTGAGTTTTTTTGTTCGAGCTCGCCAACCATCTCACAAGTTGGGTGCTATCAGAACAAGTTGAGCTCGAGCTCGCCATTCGAGCTCGATTTCAATGTTTGCCAGACAAGCCGAGCTCGGGCTTGGCATGGCTGGAGCTCTATTTCACTTGTTTGCACCTCTAAATAGGAGTGATGCATCTCCTTGCAGCAGTTTTACTTGCTATAGATTAGCAAGAAGATCAAGCGGGTTTATCTCTTTACAGGCTATCATGGATGCATAAAATAGGCAAATGTCAATAAATCCAATGTAGGATAATATTGGACTATATATCCTTTAAAGGCTCAAGACGCGCCAAGAGTCTATTTCTATATTAATTAGGCTTTATATTTTAATTAAGTATGCATTAATGTTCATTAAATTATGCTAATTATTTCTTAAAAATGACGACTTCACCACTAGAAAACATAAAATTTTAAACTTGGCAATGTCATCTATCTGCTCAAACATGTACATCCATCAATGTATTTGTGCTTACGGTTAAATCAAGTCAAAGGTAATAATTTTAAATTTTTCTTAATTATAAGGTAATTAAAATAGTAAAATGTTAATTAAATTAAATTATCTCTATGTATATGAAGATTAAATCATCTAGACTTACCCGATTAAAGTAATCCTTTATGTACATAGAGATTAAAAGCCGCCTTTCCTTTGCTAGAAAGTCGAGATGACAAAGTCTTGACTTGTGGGTCTGTTTGGGGCAACTGTAACTTATTAATAAGCTGTTGAAAAAATAATATTTTGTTCAAAACGTTATGGTGGTTATTGCATTTTTTTTTTAATTTTGGAAAAGCTAGACCACATCTAGGAAATTGTCACCTCACCCAGTCAGGAATAGTGTGAAAACGCTGATTTCAGCGGTTTGAAAACACAAACCTTTTAATAAACTGTCAAAATGCAATTTATTCAAACATTTATGAGTTTGTTTTCAAAACCCAAATGGTGTGATTTGGCTTACTATAAAAATAATAAAATATAGGAGAAATAAAGGGGGGGAGGGGGGGTTTGAAGCGTCTGCATGTTGATTAAGTATTAGCGAGAATAGGTAACAATTGTCATCAAAATCACTTGATAACATGTTATGCTGATTCAATAATTGTTAATTAGTTCATGCCAATAATGATAGAGTGAAAATGATAGGTAATAGCTATTAATGATGATGATTGTTAGCCATGACTTTATCTTTCATTAAGTTCATTTGCTTTTTATGACTCAAAGCTCTTTCATGTATAAAATGTAGCATATTTATAGATTTTTGGAGAAATTTGAAAGAAAAAAAAAAACCTTTCTTTAGGGCTTAGGGTTTAAACAAACAAGATGCTAAGAAGAATAAGATGGATATTAGTTTGGCTACCGATGTTGATGATTTGAACTCCTCAGTATGCTTCTAATGAGTTACCTTATGCAATTATATTTTGATGTTGAAATAATATTATTATGATATCTTATGTGAATTTTATTCATGTTCATTTTAGCATCTTATGTAATTTTAAATTAGCTAAGCTCAGTTTTCTATTTTTCCTTCATAGGCTTTGATTGGACAAATAGTGAGGCATGGGCAAGGGAGTCATATGATAGTTTTGTTGGCTTTCTAGTTAAGGGATATAATTGTTTTAAAATAATTTAGGCTTTGATTGGACAAATAGTGAGGCATGGGCAAGGGAGTCATATGATAGTTTTGTTGGCTTTCTAGTTAAGGGATATAATTGTTTTAATGATAAATTGTATATATATATATATATATATATATATATATATATATATATATATATAATGAATTATTAATATTTATGATCCAATTCCGAGATGTATTTACATAAAACCAACATGAATTCTACTTTATATTTATAACATTCAAATCTTTCACATAAAAATTAAAAAAAAAAATCACCGTTTTAATTAAATAAAATGAAATACATATTAATTTTTATGTACCAGTGAAGGATAAATATGTAAAAAATATAATTTAAATGTTATGTATTAAAAAGGAATCTTGGGGTATGTATAAAATTTTTTCATTAAAAGTCAATTTAATAAATAAATGTGAAACATACATCCACCGGCTACTTAAAGTTTAATACTAAGCAAGTAGGGATGTTACTATCCGAATTCGAGCCCAAGTTAGTCGCTCAAAATCGGCTAAAAAAAATTTCAATTTAAAATTTAGACTCGTAGCTCGGCTTGCTTATTTCGATCGATCTCGATCCGAGCCAAAATTCGAATTATTTTTCGAGCGATTGATGATATTCAGGCTATGCTCGCTAAATTCACAGCCCTAATATCACTACTGTTGTTAAAGATCCGATTTCGACCTGAGCTAGAGTCTGCTCGAAAAAAAATTGATCTAAAATTTTAGCTCATCGCCCAACTCGTTTATTTTGATCATAGTTGAAATTTGAATCAAATTGGTCTAGTAATTAAGAGTTTTGTTTTTGAATCAAGAGATGATAGATTTGAGATCTTATATACATTGAATGTGCGAAAAAAAATAAGGCAAAAAAAAAAAAAAAGTCAATGCGTATGGGGCAGACGTGAGCCGTGACGAATTACCGCAGCCCAAAGTGAATCGGAATCGGGTCCTTTTGGGCCGTTGACTTTTGAACCAGTCCAGACCACATCGGACCAGTTGCTTATGGCCCATAAAATGAAGATAGTTCTTCTCTCTGTGAGTGAATTGGGAGTCTTCTGATCAGACGCATCTATCCGCCATGGCTGAGGTAAGCATATCTGCTCAGATTACTCTTGCGATCGGTGTTGTTTGGTTCTTCGAGGGATTTGGAGTACTTGATTCTTGTTTGCTGGGTTTGTTCCTTGATTTCTATTGATATACTTTTGATTGTCGCGTAATTATTACGGATTTTCTTTTCTAATTCGAGATGTTTAGGTTTGATTTGTGTTTCGTTTACTCTTGCGAGCAGTGTTGTTTGGTTCTTCGAGGGATTACGAGTACTTGATTCTTGTTTGTTTGAATTGTTACTTGATTTTCATTGATATGCTTTTGATCGCCGCGTAATTATTACCGATTTGCTTTTCTAATTCGATATTGTTAGGTTAGATTTGTGTTTCGATGTAGTTGTCTGCCCTAATTTGTTTTGTATTCTATAATTGTTTGTTGAGAACTTGAGATGTGCAATTCTCGTTAAGAAAAATAAACCCTAACTTGTTATTGTTCTTATTGAGTTCTTCTATGCCAGTTTTGTTAGAAAAAATATTTAACTGCTTAGATTTTATCTGATTTTTTATTTTACCTTTTTATTTTTTTGGTTCATATATCAATTCTTTGTTTTTTGGAATCAGTTTTCGGCGTTTATTTTATTGCTTATTGATTAGCTATGAAGCAGCGGCAAACAAGTTAAGAAGTTTGGTGAGTTGGTCTGTTTGTTTTTTGGGTTAGGGGCAAATGATTTTTGTAGCTTTTTAAATTCTGGATGAAGGATTGTTTGTTCTTAATGGTTTCGGGGAAACGAAAACTGTTAAAATTTGCATGGTTTTATTTCTTGGTTCTTATGAATGTTATTTCTAACTCATAATTGATTATTTAACAATATCAAACCAGATTGCTAAAAAAGCATCAGAAGGAAGATCCCTTTCATTGAGAATATCCTAACATGTAGTTTTTTTTTTAAGATATAAGCTGCACAATCAGAGTTCTCCCTTCATTGTGTTGCTGGATTCAGGCCATTTGGTTGGGTTTTTATTTGTTTTGCAGCATCGAAATTGTGCTCTTTTGGAAAAAAAAATTGAGCAAATTTCCAATAAAAAACTTTGAAAAACATGGAATTTTGAACTGAGTTCAGGGTCCCAGCAACTATGTATAAAAATAGCTACAGAACTATAAACAATTGTGGGAAAACTCCATATTTTTTTAGGATTATTTGTATAAAACTCCCTCTAGTTTTGTCTATTGGTGAAAAAAAGCACAATTCTTTAAATATTTTGCAAACAAGAACAATAATTAAACATATTTTACAAAAACAACAAATCCTTACCTTATTCTGGGGATTATTGAAACTCTGACAACACCACTAATTAGATTTTTTATGGAATTTGGTATTGTTATTAAGTTCTATCATAAAACTCTTGGCTCACGCTATAATAAGTTCCATGACAAATCTTAGTTTTGCTACAAGGGCCACAATTGAAACCTTACGGGGACTGCTAGTATAAGTTATCCTTGATTGCCAAAAAGGTATTATTTCTATTTGTAAAGTTTGCAACTGTAATCCTTTTTGCCAGAAGGCCAAACTACATGGTGTTTTATGCAAATATCACTTTTTTCTTTAGGGTTGAGTTGGCAAATATTACCCTAGGATAGGTCCTCCCTGTTTTTCTAGCTTTTGAGAAGCTAGAGAGAATCTAATCCAGTTGCTCTAGGTCTATGACATCATTTAAAAATAAAAAACTAAAGAAATAGACTGAAGGAATTGAGCCATTCATTGATGTTCTGGTAGAAATTCATGTCCGGTGACCTGTTTCTGTTCAAATTTGAATTATTATTATAATTATGTTTAGGCTTAATGGTTGGTTTAAATTTGGGTATGGTCATTTACGTGCATACCTCCCAATTCTTATATATTTACATATCTAACATCTAAACTTCACTTTTTAAATTTATAACTTCCGATTCTTTCATAACTCATAAAAAATATCACTATTCAATTATAAAAACTGGAAAAAGCCTTTTCATGCATTGGTAAGGTGGCATACATGTAAAAATTGAAGTTTAGTTAGATATGTAAATTCAAAAGTATTGAGTGGTATGTATGTAAATATTCCATTCGGTTACTCACTTATTGCATGTCTTCTATATTGTAAATCCTCTTTAGACTTCTTTCAACTCATAAGGTAATGTAGGCACTTCATTCAAGCAATAAGCATATCCCCGATTTGTGGAAAAGTATTGCTTATACTTGAAGGAAAATTTTATAAGATGATGGTGAGACCTGCAATCCTCTGTGGCGTAGAATATTAGCCTTTAAAAAAGAAGCATAAAA
>NEWO01000176.1:559852-598929 GCA_003013225.1 Phalaenopsis aphrodite
ACTATGATGAAATTGTATCATATTGTATTGGTCTAAAAATATGTACCTAGTTAACTAACTTGTGCATGCTTCAATCGTTATTAATAGCCATCCTGCTCACTAATAGTTGTCCTCACACTAGCTCCACTACCAATGTCAAAGACAGTCATACATATGATTGCCTTTCTCCTTTATGTTTTCGTTTATTGCGTAATTATCATAGTAGTCAATATACTTTTTCGGTTTACTTTCCCTTCTCCTATCATGCTATTAGAGCTTTCTTGAAGCTCTCCAGAAGAGGTATCAAAAACTCAGGTTCCTTTTCGGTGAGTAGTCATCTTATTTGTTTGTGTATTCCTTCTTCTTGATGGATGAATCAAATGTATGAGAGACACAATCTCCTACATTACCCACTCCAAACCTTATTATACTTCCCTCCCTCAAATTTCTTGCATCTCAGTTAAAAACAATTCTCTCATGGGCTACTCACTCCAGAAACTTATCATCTGTGGAGAGCACATATTCTTAAGATCATCTCAGTAAACAAATTTGAGGGGGTTCTAACTAGAAAAACTCAATTTCCCCCTCAATTTACTGAGATTGCCTTTGTCGAAGCCAAAAATCCCCATTTCCAACTATGGAACCTCATTGATCAGAACCATGCTACCTCGTTATACTCCACAATCTCCTCAACTGTTCTTTCCCATATTCTTCATCTTCAAATCACTACCGAAATCCGAACAACCTTGGAACTCCACTTACAAACCACTAATCGATCACATGTAATTTAATTGAAAAATGAATAACACAACATCTCCATGAAAAAATCACCTTATGTCTCAATATCTGATGAAAATCCACACCTTAGTTGATCACATCACGACTATCGATTCTAGCTAGATGTTAAAAATGTCTTTCTGTATATTCTAAGAATGGTCTACCACCATCATATAATGCCTTCAAGACAACCATTCAGGTATTTCTTTAGCCATTTAACTCGTTCATTAGCTCATTTAAATATTCGTTCACTTTTCATAAATAAATCAAATACAAATCAAGTCCAAACATTGAAAAATTTAAATAAATTAAGCATGAATAATATATGAAAGCTCGGCACAAGCTTAGACTTAACATGACCAACTTACAATTATATCAAATCAAGTCTAAACTATGATATGCTCGGCTCAATTACAACCCGTCGTGCCTATTTTAAAATTTGAACACTAATAAATCTCAATTTAAAGAGACTTGTGAACCACTTTAATATTTCTACAAACTTTAATACTATAAACACCCACATAAATAATAGTCATTGAATTATTTTATAAGAAAACAAGCGTAATAACCGAACCTCCTCACAATTTTTAACCAAACGCTGTCCCCTCGAGATCATATGTGACAACGATAGGGGCGGGCCGAATCTCGTTGTGGGCCCAACTTGTCCGCCGACCTCAGATCAATAGGATCCGTACATATTCAATATCTGAATTTCTGCCACGAATCTTCATTAAGATTCGTGTACTCCGAAGATTTCAATATTCATCTTTATTTGCACAATCATTAAAGCTAATCCACCATCTTTTTGCCGTCATACGTATAAATATCTCAAAAAGAGCATTTACATGCACACCCCCACGTCCAATATATTTACATAGAATACCCCCTTCTTACATTTATACCACCCAAATTAACAATATCACTTTAAAACTACCACTAATTTTTTTAATAAATATATATTTAAATAATTTAAGATTTAATTGCGGCAAATGCAGCTTATTAAAAATTAAGCTGAAAAATAATCTAATATTTAATAAATTGTGATAATTAGTATAATTTTTTTTAAAAATGATACTGCAGTTAGAAAGTTGTCATCGCATCTAATCAGATCAGGTGAAAAATATAAATTTCAGCTATAATTTTTTAAAAAAATTGTAAAAAAAAAATAGATATAATATCCGTTTGGGGCAGATTGGCAGATTATTAGTGCCGGCGGCGTTTTGAAAACGCCGTCGTAACGTTTGGTTCGCGCGTTTCGTCAGCATATCCGAAACTGTATTTGAGTTTTTATATTAAATACGGGCCACGAGTCGACCACTGCGACCGGCCCGCGGGTCGACCCATACATTTCAGGATAAGCAACTCATACTGTCCGCAACTCATACTGTCCTAATACGAAACTAAAGTACAATGCAAATTAACCCTTACAAAATAAAAAAAAATTTATTTCAAACAAAATCTAAATGTTCGTAATAACTAATGGTTGGCATTAGGTACGTAGATAAATGAATGAAATAATAGCTGGCAAAATGCCACCTTTTCTCACCCTCTGCGCTTATTTCCCTCCTATCGCTTCTGGAAACTTCTCTTGCAGTGGAAAAATCGTCAATGGAGGTGGACACGGTAAACCGCCATGAAGACATGGCCGGCATTCTTCCCCAAATGAATCTGGGCTTCCAATCACAGTCGGACGATGACCATTCTCAACGGCAGGATCTCGAGTCAGTGGTCACCGGAGCATTGGAGGAAGCCCAACGATGTCCGGCGAACTTGAATGCCATCGACCCTTGGATTGATCCTGAACTGCTGCTTCATCATGCATTTCATAATCCTTCCGGCGATCCATCGACGGAGAGTGCTGGCTCGACCGCCTTGGGTGCCCTCAAGGGCTTAAATGGTAGTGTGATGGCGCCTATCATTCCCACGACTGAGATGGCTGAAGCGGTGGTAGCGCTGTCCATTGGAAGTGAAGCAGTGCGCGAAGAAGATTGTGTGCCGGTCGGAGATAGATCGGAATTTACAGCGGCAACAAAGCTTCAGAAGGTTTACAGGAGTTATCGTACTCGGCGGAGACTTGCGGACTCTGCTGTTCTTGCAGAAGAGCTCTGGTAGGTTGCTCCATTTCACCCTGCTTCAAAGGATTTAGGAATTTTGTCTTTTGCTTAATCCCGGTGATCTGTGGCAAGGTGGCAAGCGCTTGATTTCGCTCGCTTGAATCACAGCACGATTTCGTTTTTCAACTATTCGAAACCAGAAACTGCGGTCTCGCGTTGGAACCGCGTAAGCATGATTGCTTCAAAGGTTAGCTCATTCATGTTTCTTTGGTTTTCCCCCAAAGAATTTTAAGATTATATGCATTTAATTTTAGTTAATTTTTGGCCGAACTCACTGTGCAAATTACTAAGATTGCTTTGTTTCCTGCAGGTTGGTCAGGGGTTATCCAAGGATAGCAAAGCTCTAAAGCTGGCTTTTCAGCACTGGATTGAAGCTGTAGGTTTTATCGTTCCTATTCCTTGTATTTTTTTTTTGGCAACTTAGGTATGTTATTTAGTCATCTTTTCGCTAATTACTACGAAGTTTATAGAGTACTGCGATCATTATCATGCTGTACGATAGGCTTCAGATAGTAGATACACTCTGGCATTAAAGCCTCTACGTGGCTATACTGTGCTTTTGATTCATTTGAACTCATTTTCTAAAAGCTTAATTTAATTCAATTTAATGGCTTTTACATAGTTCCTCTAGTTTTCTACTGTTCAACCGTGATAAAGTTCTTGGCCGAGCTATTTGTTACGCAGTTACATAGTGGCTTCTTACAGTTCCAGTCTTGGATTTAGAGCTGGCTATATATATCGAGAATCAATTATGCTCAATTCGCACTATATACTGAAATTGTTTTCTTTGGTCCTCAAAGACTACAGAATAACTGAAGTTTTTAATTTTCTGTATAGATTGATCCAAGGCATCGCTATGGGCACAATCTTCATTTTTACTATGAAAAGTGGTGTGATAGTGATGCTGGTCAGCCCTTCTTTTACTGGTAAGTTTTTCCCCCTTTTGTTTTAGCCTAATGACATCATGGTTATATTGTATTTGTATGTTTCTTATGTTAGAAATTCATGTTTGAACTTTATAACACAAATTTCAAAAATACATAATAGACAAGATCTTTTAAATTCATGATTTTTACATATCTGAAATAAAGTAACACATACCTATATTCATGATGAAAAAGTTTGATCTTGAAGAGATGAAGTTTCTCTCTCAAATTCTTTGAAACTTTATATACTTTTTGATGGAGAGAACTGTACGGGGTATGTTAGGAAGAGAGAAGATTTATTCTCAAAATCATGTTCTATTTAATCACCATCCATCAAGGGGGTTACAAATCAATAGGATTTATGATAATTTAATAAATTAATTTTTTTTATTATTAAAATCAATAACATAAGTTAATAACTCTTATTTATTTAAGAGATTACATGAGTTATAAAATTAATATCATAAGTTATCATAAGTTATGATATAAGTTATGAGTTAAAATAATTAATAACTTAAGTCATCATGAGTTACAAAAATAAATATCATAAGTTATCATAAATTATGACATAAGTTATGAGTTAAAAAAATTAATAATTTAAGTTATCAAAATAAATATCATAAATTCTCATAAGTTATGACATAAGTTACGAGTTAAGAAAACAAATAACTTAAGTTATCAAAATAAATATCATAAGTTGTCATAATTTATTACATAAGTTATGAGTTAAATAAATAACTTACGTATCAAAATAAATCTCATAAGTTATTAAAATAAATGTGAGCCATAAAAAATATAAAATTCTCCCACTTGACTCACTTAATTTTAACAATGTATAACATACTGCATAAAATGTAAGATACATTTTTCTTTATATTAGTTAAATAATAAATTATTTAATAAGTATGAAATCAATATGAATCATGACGGTTGTGCATCAATTTATCAACACAGTTTCTTCCATGTATCACAATATCAATTACATACTTAGCATAATAAGAATTAACATCATGATCCTATAATATATATTAAAAGACAAATCTTATTGAACATTATGCAACATAAAGTGTACACTAACGATAAAAAAAGATTTATAAATGTCAAAGACAAGAAAAATTGAGCTCAAAGTATCAAAGTACAAAAAACATAAAACTAATAAAGGGTTTTGGTAGTGCCCATTCTCACGACATGTTCGTTAAATGTCTTCGGTGACAACTCCTTCGTCAAAGGATCATGCAATCATGAGATTGATGCTAATATGCTCAATTGACGCCCTATGTTTCTGAACTTCTTCCTTAATGACAAGGTATTTTAATTCCATGTGTTTAGCACCTTTAGAATACTTGTCATTTTTAGAAAAGAAGACTATTGCGGAGTTATCACAATAAATTTTCAGTGGCTTGGCAATACTGTCGACATTTTCAAGTCTTGAAATAAAATTCTACAGTCATAAATCCTGAATTGCAGCTTCGAAGCAAACCACAAATTCAGCTTCCATAGTGGAAATAGCTATGATAGTCTGCTTCGCACTTTTCCATGAGATTGCTCCTTCAACTAAAAGAAACAGATAACCAAATGTTAATTTTCTGGTATCAACATATTCAGTAAAATCTGAATCTAAATATCCTATCACTTTAAGTTATTTAGTTCCTATATAAATGAGCATGTGGTCTTTTGTTCATTGTAGATACCTTAACTTTCTTTGCAGTTTTCCAATGATCTATTCCTGGATTACTTTGAGACCTGCCCAACATCCCGACAACAAAGCTAAAGTCTGATCTGACACAAGTCTGAGCATACATTAAGTTTCCAACAATAGATGCATAAGAAATTTCTTCCATTTGTTTACGTTCCAAATCATTCTTTGGACACTGCATAAGACTGAATTTATCTCCTTTTTGAATTGGAGCAACACCTACTGAGCACCTTTTCATATTGAATCTCTTAAGAACTCTTTCGATATATGTTTTTTGAGACAGCCATAACAAACCTTGTGATCTATCACGAAATATTTCAATTCTAATCACATATGGTGCCTCACTTATATCTTTCATTTCAATGTTCTTAGAGAGAAAATTTTTGGTTTCATATAATAAGCCAAGCTCATTAGTAGCCAGTAAGATGTCATCAACATACAGAATGAGAAATATGATTTTGCTCCCACTGACCTTTAGATATATACACCAATCAACAGTGTTTTCTTTAAATCCAAAGGACATGATGGTATCATTGAACTTAAGATACCATTGTCAGGAAGCTTGCTTAAGTTCGTATATTGATTTCTTAAGTTTACGCACCATGTGGTAATTTTTTTTTGGACCAAAAATCTTTTAGGTTGACTCATGTAGACCTCTTCATCTAAATTCCCATTCAGAAAGACAGTTTTCACATCCATTTGGTGTAACTCCAAATCATAATGAACTACCAGTGCCATGATAATTCTAAATGAATTTTTCTTAGAAACTGGAGAAAATGTTTCTTTATAGTCGATGTCATATTTCTGAGTAAAACATTTGGCAACAAGTCTGACTTTATATCATTCAATATTGTTATTCGAGTCGTGCTTAGTCTTAAAGACCCATTTACACTCGACTCTTTTACAACCTTCAGACAATTTAACGATATCTCAGACTTTGTTGTGATCCATCAATTTCAACTCACTTTCATTGCATTTAACCATTTAAAAGTATTTGCACTTTTTATGGCTTGTGAAAATAAAACTGAATCTTCATTGACTCTCAAGTCAAATTCAAATTCATGAAGATAAACCATATAATCATCGGAAATAGCAAACTGTTTTTATCGTTGAAACTTTCTAGGTACTACTTCATGTGGTTCATCTGACGTAGGTTCATTAGCGACAGTTTCATTGTGAGGTATTTGATGATATATCCGTTGTTCTTGTAAGTTGTCAAACTGTTCAACAACTGTATGAATAACAATTTGAGAAGAAATTTTGGGTAAATGAACTTGAACCCTAATTTCTTAGATCTCCACTTTATGTGGTTTCAAACTCCCACTAACTTCACCATTTTCAATGAACTTGGCATTTCCAGCTTCAATAATTCTTGTAATGTGGTTATGACAATAAAATCTATACATTTTAGATTTTTCTGGGTAACCAATGAAGAAACCATTGATTATTCTTGAGTTCAGTTTCTTTTCATGTGGATTATATAACCTTATTTCCGCTGGGCAACCTCAAACACGCAGATGCCTTAAGCTAGGTTCCCTTCATGTCCACAGTTCGAAAGGAGTCTTTGGAACTTCCTTACTATGAATCTTGTTTAATAAATATGCAGCGGTCTTTAAAACACGCATCCACAATGATGAGGGTAAAGAAAAATTACTCATCATACTCCTAACCATTTTCATTATAGTACAATTTCGTCTTTCTGCAACACAATTTTGTTGTGGTGTTCCTGACATAGTGTGTTGAACACATATGTCATTAGTTTGAAGGAATTTAGCAAATGGGCCTGAACATTGTCCAAATTTATTGCAAGTTCCATAATATTCACCGTCTCTATCAGTCCTGATAATTTTTACTTTTTTGTCTAATTGTCTCTCAACCTCAGTTATATACACCTTTAAAGCATCTATAGCTTAAGATTTTTTATGCAATAAGTAGTTATATCCATAATGTGAAAAATCATCAATAAAGGTAATAAAATATTTCTCTCCACCAAAAGATGAAACATCAAAAGATCCACAAATATCAGTGTGTATAATTTTAAGGAGCTGTGTGCTTCCTGTGGCGATTTTCTTAAGTGTGTGATTTGTGTGTTTTCTTTTAATACAACTCACTCAGATGTCAAGATCAGTACAATTCAATTCATTAAAGATTTCATTCTTTACTAATCTTTCAATTCTTTTTGTGGATATATGACCCAAACGTTTATGTCACAAATAAGCTGAACTTTTATTCATAAAATCATGTTTAGTACCAATATTATGATACAAAGTCATCAAAGTCTCAGAGAAAATGTTATCAAGTTTAAGCTTGTATAGGTCATCACAAAGAATACCAGAACCTATGAGATGATTGTGTTTAAACAAACTGAAACAACAATTTTCAAATTTAGAGGAGTATTCAATATAATCAAGTTTAGACAATGAGAAACATAAGAGATATAAAGTATTTGAAAAAGGTCTAAATGATGTTCAATATCTAAAATCAACTAATCAGTTCCAATAGCTTCAACTGACGCTTTGACTCGGTTTCCCATGAAGACAAATTGTAAGAAATCTCTGCATCGTATTAGAAACATGAGTGATATAACCAGAATCAATCCACTAGGTATTATAAGAAACTTCTATCAAATTTGATTCGAAACATAAAAAAACGCAAGGTTTACTTTTCTTTTCGGACCAGTCTTTGCGCCTTTGACACTCATGTTTATAGTGTCTAAACTTTCTGCAAAAGTGACGCGCAATTTCTTTATATTCCTCTTTGTGAATTGGGGCTAATGACACATTAATTTTTAGTGGTCCGTGCTTGCCCTTTCCATTCTTCTTTACAGGTTTCTTTACAACAGTTCTTTAACGACCCATGAGATTAATAGAGTGATTTGTTCCTTTCTTAAGCCTTACTTTCTCTTGAATGAGCATACATTGTAGTTCATTCACATTCTACTTATTTTTCATAGTTGTTGAAGTCCATGTGAAATGGACCATACTTAGGAGGCAATGAGTTAATGATAAATTGCATAAGAAAATTTTCATTCACTTCCATTCCCAGGGTCTTAAGTCTTGTTGCTATGTTCGTCATTTCAACAACATGCTCATGCATGGTACGAGAACCATCAAATTTCATGTTGATTAACGTACTCAATAGTGTCTCAGCAAGAGACTTATCAGCATAGTCAGACTGAGAATAATTCTCAGCAAATTTCATAAATTTCTTAGCACTTTCAGTGTTAGAAAATGTACATGATATGTTGTTTGCTAAAGTCATTCGTATAAACATTAAGCTTAATCTGTTCTATTTTTCCCAAGCTTTATAGAAATATGTTTGCTTAACACTGCTAGAATCAGTAAGAGCAGGGGGTTTCTCAGTCATGAGTGCTGAATCAAGATTCAGAACACCAAAGTGAAACTGGACTTACGTCATTCAGAGAAATTATGCTCATTGAAAGTTTGAACAGATGTAGCTTGTGAATGTAGAGAAACAGGAGTATTTACTGCAAATAAATAAAACACGCTCGTACATTAATGCTTCGAACATTAAACTTACATAAATATTCATATAAAATCATATTAAAATTATAATCATAATAATAATAGTGTATTGAAATCTCCTTTGGGTGATATAACAATACATGATAATAAACATAATTGATGCTTGACTTAAATTTAATATAATTGGTAATTGTTTATACTCAAGTTAAACATGTCTATTACTTTTGGATATATAAACATATCTTAATTAAGTATATAAATATACTATAATTACATTCAAAGATTATAAAACAAATGATCAACCTTTGGGCGATCTAAAAAATATTTTATAATTAATAAATTTTAATATTTTTATAAAGAAATATTAAATTATTTCATAACAAACATCACATATTTGTGAGTAATTGAATTTATGTAATTTAACGTCTATTAAACTTATTAATTTGATCACTTTGGTGACTAACAAATTAAACATAACATAGACATTAAATAAATGATAATTTCAATCACATCAATTTACTTTAATTTTATTGATCTAATTCAAGATATAATTCACAGCGGAAATTTATTACAATTAACATAAATAAAATTATATGAAAAATCATAAATTTAGTAATAAATGCTCTGATACCACATGTTAGAAATTCATGTTTGAACTTTATGACACAAATTCCAAAAATACATAATAGTCAAGATCTTTTAAAGTCATGAACTTAACATATCTAAAATAAAATAACACATACTTGTAGTCATCATGAAGAAACTTGATCTTGAAGAGATGGAGTTTCTCTATCTATTCCCTTGAAATTTTCTGTACTTTCTGATGGAAGGAAATGTACGGGATGTGTTAGGAAGAGAGATAACCCATTATCTAAATCATGTTTTATTTAACCACCGTTCATTAAGGGAGTTACAAACCAATAGGATTTATGATAATTTAATAAATTAATTGATTTTTTATTATTAAAATCAATGACATAAGTTAGTAGCTCTTATTCATTTAAGAGATTACATGAGTTATAAAATTAATATCATAAGTTATGATATAAGTTATGAATTAAGATAATTAATAACTTAAGTTATCATGAGTTACAAAAAATAAATATGATAAGTTATCATAAATTATGACATAAGTTACAAGTTAAAAAAAATTAATAACTTAAGTTGTTAAAATAAATATCATAAGTTTTCATAAGTTATGACATAAGTTATGAGTTAAGAAAATAAATAACTTAAGTTATCAAAATAAATATCATAAGTTGTCATAGTTCATTACATAAGTTATGAGTTAAATAAATAACTTAAATTATCATAATAAATCTCATAAGTTATTAAAATAAATGTGAGTCATAAATAAAAAATATAACATCTTAAATGTCTTTACGTGCTTTCCACATCATGGCCTACCATTCACTTTTGGTAACCAAGCTGCTTGATTGTGCACTTTCAACTTTGCAATATGCAGCATCAAGTTCATTTAATAGAAGTCAATGATCATTTACTAAAATAGAAATATTTAAATATTAATTTTCTAAATTCAATTCTGACTGTTTTAATTTTTTAGTGATGTGTTTTGGCTTGCATGAAAATAAGGCTAAAAGGAAAATGTGATGCACTTGTAGAAAATGCACAATGTTGCAGCTCACAAAGTTGGTTTTGACATTAACTAAACTCAAGTATTATTTGATAAAATGATTTTCCTGCTGATGGGTAGGTCCTTTACCCTTGTAAAGAAGGTTTGTCTAGGATGAGGATACTTTGATTAGTATATGCTTAAATCAGTTGATGTTCTGTTGAGCATAGCTTTGCTAGCTTGTGAATGCTAGATTGCTCTGCCATTTTGAATCAGTATTTGGGGTATCATGTGAAGGAGAATAAAAAAAAGTGCATTTCCTATTTGATTTTTTCATATAGATGTAATATTAACAATGAGAATCATGTCTTCTGTCACGTATCCAGTTTCTTAGGGTTTTTTTTTTTTTTTGTATGATGTGTAGGTTGGATCTTGGTGATGGAAAAAATGTGGACCTCAAGGAATGCCCAAGGGCATTGCTTCGACAACAATGCATAAAATATTTGGGCCCTGTAAGTTCTGCAACTAAACTCCCAACTTTAAGAATTTTTGTATAACTTTTTATATCTTCAAGCTGATGTGAAGAACTGATATCCTTGAGCTTTCACTTAAATGTTTAATTTTCTGAAATGGTGTAGCAAAATAATGTGGATTATAAATGTGAATGGTGAGGTTCTGTTCTGTGGATAGCGAATGCAGCTTTATAATTTGCTTTTCAGAAAAAAACATTTTGTTTTCTTTTAGGCTAATCTAATTTAAATATGATTTTAATTAAAAAAACTATATCTGAAATTTTAATCTTAGCTTTACTGCCAATGCTAATTGTGGAAATCTGAGAAGATCTTGGACGATTTGATTGGGACAACTTAGGAAACTCTTGGTTAGTTTATTCCTTTCTATTCTATATTATTTTATTTTTATTTCAAAATTATTTTCTTTTCTAATTTAAGTTAGATATATTTGATAAGTTTGTAAATTAGGAGGGATTGTTTTCCCTGTATATGTATCATACATCTAGATCATATGGATCACGAGAAGTATTCCTCTCCAAAATCTATTTTCTACATGGTATTAGAGACATTTGCCTTAACCTAGATCCCTCAGTGCCTCGGGACCTCCTTCTTGCTGCAGGAAACTCGTCTGTACCTCTTGTAGAGCTAGAAAATCCCTTTAGCCAGAACCGGATTTTCTCTTGCCATAACAGGAATCTCCTCTGCAAAGAGCTAGACCACCTTCCTGCAGACAACCGAAATCTACTTTTCCCTGCAGGCAAGCTGAAATCTCCTCTTCCTCTGCCGGATTTCTCACTACAGGCCTCTCTTGCTGTTGGAAATATCTCCCTGCAGGTAGCAGGCCCTTCGTCAGCCAACTGACCTTTTTGGCCCCCAAGATTCTCTTCTTGATTGCAGCCACTCCTCTTCTCTGCAACCGGTACTCTTCCTACAGGTTGCATGCCCTCTTCGGAATCCTCCCAACAGCTGGACTGTTCAGTTCAGTTTAGGGTTTGCAGCCGACATCTCATAACAACAAGGACAACAAACATAGCAGTAGCTGTTGGAATCTTCCCTACAGCAGCTAGAATCCTTTCTGTAGTAGCCTCTTCCTGCGGGCCCTTTGCCGGAGCTTCTTATTGTAGCTCTCAGCTTCGGAATTCTCCCTACAGGCCCCAAAACTCACTGTGAGCCCTCCTGATTCCTGTTTCCTTTCCTGTTGTTTTCCTCAGTAGGGTCGTAGCAGTGGATCTTTCTTCTCTCTCTCTTTGTCCTATGTCTCCTTGTCGCCAAAGCAACCCCAGGTCTAGGTAGCAGCCTGTGCAAGCAGACCTCTGGTTTTCCAGGCTTTCCTCCACCCTTGAAGCAAGATGCAGCCAAGTATCCTACAGCCTGCAACAGCTAAGAATTCTTCCGGCCCTAAACATAAATTGGGTTTACTTCCAAGTACAAAATGAAGACGTATGGTTCTATTCCGAAGTTTATCATCTTGATGATACACCAATATACCATATCCTCCTATCTTATTAATCATGGAGGATTTCGACTTGAATAATAGATTAGAGTGTTTCTAATCACATGATGGGGGATATTCATGCTCTCATCAACTACTAAAAGAAATTGGTTAGATTTGCCAATGGATCTCACTCTAGGCTTGTTGGGGAAAGGAAATGTGAAAATATTAAAAAAATTTCAGCTTTTTTCAGTGCTATAAGTTCCCCAACTAGATTACAACTTACTTTATATCAACAATCTCCTTGATGACCTATATTGTGTTATTAATTTCATTCCAACTTGTGAATTTCAGGTGGTGGATTTGGGGAAGGTGATTGATAGGGTTTGTACTCAGGGAAAGTTTCTCTCTAAACACACAAATGGTCTCACCTCTATTTTATGTTGCCTCCATGTCTCTTGAAAATCAGGTTTTGTTATGTCATTGTTGTCTCGTCATCCCAATTTAAATTATCTTGTTGTATTCTCATTTATTTATCACTAAAAAAAATTAGTTTATATCTATATAACATTTGTCAATTCACTAAACACTAAAAATAACTATTTATTGGGTTGTGTGGAGCGATGCAACAAACAAAACACCCGGTGCATATGCGTCGGGTTGTGGACGCATATGCGCTCACACTTGGGCTTGCTCCAGAGGAGTTGGAGCCTATGCGCCAACTATGGACACATATGCTCCCATATAAACGCAGACGCAGTTATGTTGGTGCCTAGACGCCAAGTATTGAGCGCCTATGCGCCCAATTTAGGCTAAGCTTCTCGAAAGCTTGGTGCTTAGGCGTCAAGTTTGGGCGCCTAAGCGCCATGGGAGGTTTGCAGACAGGATTTGGTTTAATCCCTAATCCGAGCGACGAAAATTGAAGATTTGTTATTTCTTCCTTCGATATTCTTAAACGAGTATCCGGTGAAGGTGAGGAGTATCGAAGAGGTGGATTTCAGTGATTTAGTTTGATTTTTTGCGTCGGAATAGATAGGAAAGATTATAGAGCGAGTACTGTACGTTTTCTTTGTGTGTGGAGAGAAAACTTGTGTGAGTTCTTTGCAAAATATTCTGAATTTCATAGTGAAAATTTCTCTTAGTGTGACTCAGTGGTTTTTTTCTCGTTCTCAGGCTTTTCCACATAAATTCTCGTGTACTTTTCTGTTTGCTTTGGTTGTGCTTCGGTTTCAAATGTTAGTCTGATTTTTTATCGAATTGGTGCGATTTCGTTATTTCACGATATGGTATAATTTCTAATTGATTCTAAGCGCCGGTAAAGTTGGAGATTTCCTATCACTATCTTCTGACCCAATACAAACTCTCATACATTTTTGTCATTATCCAAAGTGATATTTGAGGATCTTCAAAGGTGAAAAATCTATATGGAGCTAGATGATATATCTCATTTATTGACGATCATACTAGAATCACTTGGCTAGCCTTAATGAAAAAAAAATCTAAAATAACCCAAATCTTTCAAATTTTTCATAACATGATTCAAACTTAATTTCAATGTTAAATTCAGATATGCAAAAGTAATAATACAAATGAATATTTTAACTCTATTTTTAGTTTTATCTTTAAAAATAAATTAAATTATCCATGTGATATAATGTATTAAAATCCTACAATAAAATGAGATAATTGAGAGAAATAATAGACATCTTCTTGAAGTATCTCGCTCAATTATGATGTCATATCAAGTTTATAAATATTTTTGGTGGAAAGTAATTTGTATTGCAACATACTTATCAATCATATGCCTAGGTAGGTACTTAATCTCAAAATGCATCTTCATCTTTTGATGGTTACGTATCTTCACATCAGAGCTTTTTATTCTGCTATCCCACTTAAAATCTTTGAGTGTCTATTCTTTGTTCATGACCATTCCCAAAATCACACAAAAATTAATCCTAAATCTATTAAGTGTATTTTTATTTGGGTGTGTCATTAACAAAATGGAGTATAAGTGTCACTCTCCTGTTACCATAAAATACTATAATTTCATGGATTTCACGTTCTTTTAAGATCAATCATTCTACCCCAAATCTGGTTTTTAGTGTGCGAGTGCAAATGATCATCAATTTTGGGACGCACTTGATGACACCTATATCGTCTCACCCCCTACTCCACCTAGCCCTCATATCCCGGTTGAGGATGCCCAACTAACCCAACCAACCCAACTTGAAGTCCAGAACAAAGAACTTCGTGTATATTCAAAGAGATGGAAGAATCTTAAACAGGTGGAAGACAACTTGTATTGATTCAACACAACTCAAAACAAAACTCGAATCCACATTAACCTAAAATTTTGTGTGAGGAGTTTAGTAGTCATGAGATATCCCCTTCCTCTTATGATGCTGGTAACAATGAAAGTTGTATTAGATTGCAATTCGAGATTATGTAGCTTATGAGAAACTTTCTTCATCCTACAAAGCCCTCATTTCTAACCTTGATGGTATGTAGATTCTTAAATTCATTCATGACGAAGCTTTTGAAAATCTAGAATGGAAGAAAGCAGTTGAAGAGGAGATTCAAGCATTAAAATATAATAGTACATTAATTCTTACTAACTATCTCGGGATAAGAAGTTGGTTGAGTGCAAATGGACATTCAACATCAAATATAAAATTGACGGGGGTATTGAGATTCAAAACTAGATTTGTTGCAAAAGGTTTCACTCAAGCCCATTGGATCGACTATTAGGAGATCTTCACACCAGTTGCCAGAATTAACGCTATCAGAGTCTCATCTTAGTAGCAGTTAATAAGGAATCAAGACTACATCAATTTGACATAAAAAATGCATTCCTGATTGGGATCTAGATAGAAGTGTATATGAAAATACCACCAAGATTTGAGAATAATTCTAACAAACAGCCAACCTATAAACTCAAGAAGTCTTTCTATGGGTTTAAGCAAACACCAAAAGCGTGATTTGAAAGGTTTGCTAAAAGTATGAGATCTAGGGGCAGACCCAAGGTAGGGTCCACGGGGGCAATTCATAAAAGGTCCATCACAGGTTACTGCTCCTATGTATGGGAAAATTTAATGGCATGGAGAAGTAAGAAACAAACGATTATTTTTAGAAGCAGTGCAGAATAAGAGTATAGAGCACTCGCCTTGTGAATTTGTGAAGGGATATGCATTCAGAGATTGTTAAGGAAACTGGAATGTACCTCTAGCAGGCATATACAGATTTTCTGTGACAATGAAGCTGCTAGTGGTATTGTCAAGAATCTTGTGTATCATGACAAAACCAAACATATTAAAATTGGTTGACACTTCATTTCTAAAAGGTTAACTTGGGATTTATATAGCTAAGTTATATCCCGATACACCAACAAATTGCTGATATCTTTGCCAAAGCTCTTCTTTTAAGCACCTTCTCGGAGTTCGATGCCAAGCTTGGTCTTTACAACATCTATGACCAAAATTGAGAGGGAGTGTGGAAATTTGATAAGATTTTGGAGGAAATTTGAGAAGATCCTGGAAGATTTGATTGAGACAACTTAGAAAACTCTTGATTAATTTTTTCCCTTTTAATGCTATATTATTTTTTAAAATTTTAAAATTATTTCCTTTCCTAATGTAGGTTAGATATATTTGGTAAGTTTGTAATTAGGAAAATTTTTCTATATATATATATATATATACACACATTTATATTTGTGTGTGCGTGCGCTATACATGTGAATGATATGGATCAAGAGAATTATTCCTCTTCAAAACCTGTTTTCTACGGTACTACATATTTGCTTGGGTACTGTGAACGTGTTGGACATCAGTGTTTGGAAAAATATTTAGATATTTGGAAGGGATGGAGTATTGGCGCTTGTTTCATTGAACATAGTGTTCCTAGAAAAAATTGTGACCAATTTTCAAAAATCTCCTCTTATTTATGACAACAATATAATGAGATTGACTGCCAGTTCGCTTTTACGTTTCTCTTATTAGCAAGTACATACGGGTTGAGGCGTTAGAATTATCTTACAACTTATACCTACGTGCTCTACCAAAAAAATGAATTTTTAAAATGTTTAACATAGCTTCTACTTATCATCTTCATTGGCCATATCCCAACAAAATGGTGGCGCTTTATACGTTTTAAAATTATTTTGCATACATATCTTTATCTGTCAGTAATTTGAAACTAAGAAATTTTCTTTTCTTGATATTATGAGCATTTTCAATAGAATGTTATTAAAGTATTTTTCATATTTCATTTCATGATATTTCTGTATTCTAGTTGAAACATCAAGAAGCTCCAATAAGAAAACTAGGAGAAAAAACTGCTATATCATATTCTATTTGTCTTTCTCACTTAAATGTTGTTAGAGTTGATAGCTAGAATGAAAGAACAATTGTTAATCAATCTGTTAGCACTTCTGTCTCCCATGTTTAAGCATTGAATTTTGGTGTCATTTAGTTTAATTGCATTTCACCTCCAATTTTTTATTTTATACTGCATGCGACAAACTCGCTGATTCAGCAAGAGCGCGAGCACTATGAATATGTGCCAGCTGATGGAAAAATTGTGCACAAGTCAACAGCTGAACCACTTGATACAACAAAGGGGCCCGAGGGAGCAAAATGGATATTTGTAATGTCTACTTCAAGGAGATTGTATGCTGGAGTGGTACTATTAGATGCGAGACATTTTTCCAGTAGTTTGTTCTTTTGCTAGAAAATTTAAGAGATATCCAAACTCAGTAGCGTGGGCTAGCTAATTTTTTTGCTCATTTTTTCCAGAAACAGAGGGGGGTGTTTCAACATTCAAGTTTCCTAGCAGGAGGGAGTACTGTAATAGCTGGAAGATTCACGGCAAGGGGTGGATTTCTCCAAGTAAGATTTTTTCAAACAGAAATGGTCTCTTGTATTGAATGATTCCTTTTATGGAATTCCTGCCAATTAGAACAGAAATTTATTTGGAAGTTGCATGCGGACTCAAAGATTTTGATGTTTTTCCCTGCCATGGTTTTTTTCTTAGAACATTGATGCCTGCAATGGGAAAATAAGCTTGTGGTCTTCTGAGAGAACTTTCATTGCTTAGTGGTGTTAAGGTGGCGTGTAAAGTAGGCACTCTATTAACTTAGAATCAAGAAAGTAATGTTGTGCCTTATATGGGATTATTAATAGTACGCCTATTCTAATAATTTTAGCGTTTGGGCGTAAGTAAGTTAATAGTATTTTATTTTCCCATTCATTCTAAGAGGTTTTTTTTTTTTCATAATATAAATAACGATACTTCATTTATCTAAAATTAAAGAAAAATTTAAGTATAAAGAAGTATATTTAATCAAAATTGAGTTCATTTTTTAAATAAAACGTAGAATAATAAAATATTTTTAAGCAATTAAAAATTATAATTATTGAAAATAGATCAATTGTCAAATCCATGTTTTATGTTAAATGTAAAACATTTAAACTAAACTAATGACGATAGCATAAGCCTTCTAACTATTAGGAGAGGAAAATTCTTTTCAGTTTGAGTTTTTATATTAGCTAAGGAGTGTCGATTGGTAAAAAAGTGCAATATTATATAGATTATATTAGGCAGATTATATAAATATGTTTCAGACTTTTATCAAGTTGAGTCCTTCTTGAGTGTTTTTCATGGCAAAAAATAAAAAATAAAAAAAATAAAAAAATGCTGTCAACCAGTTTGAGTTTTCATATAATTATTTGTTATATAGAATATTTAATACTTATATTCTCTTATACATTTTTTTAGTTAACTCGTGCTATTTTTTATCGAGCCAACATCAACCTTGATTATGAGTTCAAGTGAGGGTTTTAACATAAGCTTGAATCTGTTTTGAGTTGAGTAAAACTTAGAGCAAGTTTCGTTATATTTAACATTCATGGATGCAACTTTTGCATTTTCTTTTTGTTCTTCATGGATGAAACTTTTTCATTTTCTTTTTGTTGTTTTGACATTTAAACAAAAAGAAATATTTTTTAAAATAATTGAATCTTATACACGCAATGAGTTTTCACAATGATTGTAATTTTATAAGGTTTCTATAGATTTTTACAGCCTCATTTAGGTCAATAAAAATAGTTAAAACCTGAAATAGCTCCAAAATTGCTTGAAATTTGATTTGGCTTTAAAATTTATTCAAGTTTTTTTTGAGTTCGAGTCGATTTGGAGGTTTTATTAAACTTCAAATCAAACTGAGTCAACTTGTAATAAAAAAATGACAACAACGACGATGATGATGAAGATGATAATAATAAAAATAATAATAATCATGATGATGATATTGATGTTGATGATCATAATGATGATAATGTTAATGTTTATGAATAGTAGTAAGAAAAATAATTGACGTATCATCAATAAATTTTAATCAAGTACAAATTTCGATGCAATTTTAAGGGATTTTTAAAATTCTTACTCAAGATCATTAGACTAATCGTCTCAGCAAGATGATCTCAATGATATCAAAATTGGTTCAATCTGAGTTTAATCAAGCCCCCCAGATCAAGTCGTTGAAGCACAACTGAAGTTTTGGATCATCAATTGAATAGTCAAATTAAATGCAAATTTAATATGTTTATAATCAAATCGAGTATCTCGATGAGAGGAATTCAATAAGTCTAAGATCTCGCTCAATTCTGAGGTCATTAAGGCACTAAATCCTTTAAAAAATCACATATGATTAAGGGGATCAATATGAAACCAATCAGTTGGTTAGAAAATTTATGAACTAAAACACCAAAATGTCCCTTCGCAAAGAGCTATAAATAGGTCAATCTCTTCACGATAAGAAAAGCTTGATCGATATTATAGTTAGGTTGCAAGGCCCTTCTTTGCTTCGATCCCATGAACAGGATCGTGCGATGCAAAAGGGCTCCAGTGTCATTATATTAGGTCCTTTCTAAAAAGGCTCGGAGTCACTAGCTTGTCTTATCATCATATGATTCCCTTTTCCAAATAAATATTCCTCTCGGATCCTAGAAATGATCCGAATAGGGGAGGAATCAGAAAGATAAGATATACGACAAACGTTAAACAAACAAATTTTGAAAAGAAATGAGAATGACTTGTGTAAAGTAATCCTCGTGTGAAAGGTCAAGAATGTACGTCCAGAAGATATCAGATCGAAACTTTCTTAAATTCAATCTACAAAAAAAATCCCTACATATGCCACCTCTGTATCCAAAAAGTCAAATTTTTGTGTTTGTTGTACTCCCGAAGGAACTTATCCCTTTGGATAATTTCTTGGGAGATGAATAAGAATACTTTCAATAATAAGAGTCTTGATTACATTATTTATGATGTCTACTTAATTGGGAAGCCAAAAGATTCTTATCATCTCAAGATGGGAATCCTGATGCTTTCAAGTCCTATACTGGGCTATAGGTCTGAGGGGAATCACTGTAACCACTACGGGTGGTGACTCCTATACATGTTGGGCCCACAAGACGATATTAACGACTCTTCAAAGGAGTGATTGGGCTCGAAAAAGGTGTCAACAGGAATGAGAGGAATCCCTAAGTAGATAGAGGTAGCCAGGTCAGGACACCATCGATATGTCATCACAAGCTACGAAAAACTATTATGCCCGGACAATGTTTGCAATCCACCGGAGGTTGTTTTTTTCTCCTCCGCTCCTTTCGGTGAATCGCAGTTGTTGTCGAACACAACTTGCATCCAGACTCTGGTAATATTTTTTCCCAAGCTATGAAGACTCTAAGTCCACTTGGTTGTGAAGGTAGTCAACTCAACCTTACCAAGCTCCCTTGTCAGCAACCCATGGGTTGCGTCGTCGAAGGAAACTCAGAAGACCTAAAGTCAGATGAATGAAATCTCTAATTTCCTATGACCCTCTAAGAGGTGAAATAGGTGAAAGTGGGAATTATACCCATCAATTAAATAATGAAGACGCCACTGGAATAGAGAAGAATTGAGAGGTTCGACTATAAAACCAAAAAGCTCACACAAAAGACTTGTGCTCATGTCTGAGTTGGGGGAGCCTCTAACACTCTATTACATGCTATACATCCACTTAGCTATAAATTTATGTTGGGCTTAGTCGATTGAAGGAGCACAAGGGCTCCTACTCGGAACATGCAAAATGATCTAAATTACTAAGCGTGGAGGCCCTATTAATTATGATTTGGGAGACGTTCATGCTATGCATACTCGTTTTAAATCTGGCCAAAGGTCATGCAGGAAAATAATTTTTTTTTTAATTGAGATATTTTAATTCTAAATTTTGATTTATCTTGATTTTCTTTATTATTAGAATTTTTGAAAGAGTGATTTTGGGTCCTTAATGACTCTAGATTACACTTTTATAAATAAATCTAGACAAGCCACAAAGGTAAGAAAGAGAAAATTCAACACACAACATAATGTAAACAAGCTAAGAATCAAATAAATACATAAGAGTTCAGGTGCCACTGTGTTAGCAACATGTATTAGAAACAAGAAAATGCGGTCAGGCTCTGCATGTACATGCTTGATCTTAAAGCTATAAAACAATAGAAAATTTAGACTGAAGGAACAGGACCTAAGCAAGCTGCTCCTGATCCTTATCACTTGGTTTGGTGCGTTAAGCGCCTAAGGACTCATGTTTGTACCTTATTTTAGATAAAGACTCCTTAAGAATTTTAAACAAATACATGAGAAAGTCTAAAAAAGACTTGATTTACAGTAGAGTTAGTACTAGCTATATTCATGTAACACACAATGAGTCATGTCTGGTGGGAGAACTTAGCAGAACCTACAAAAAATGTTATCCTTTAAATCCTTATTTGCTCCCTTTTTATTTTTAGGCACGACTCCTTGCAAGAAAATCACCCCTAAATATATTAATGCATATTCTCATACCTAGTAAAGACACAAAGGTAGCACAAAAATGCATGACTAGGCAACAATACAAGGAACAACTGTCAGACATGTAAAACATTAACTACACTTTTGCCCTTGTCTGGCAAATCATCTAAACACAAGGTGTCCTAACCACAACATCTAAATGTGTGTGAAGTGCAGGGTAAAGTCTAGATATATGACTTTTACGGGGTCGATAGCATTAGCCTCATCCTAAAGATCCAAGGGATTTAATGTATATCACCCAAAAGGAGTTTTAAAATAGTTGACCTCACATACAACCTAATTTTGCTAAATGCATAGTATTGAAAATATAACGGACTATAAAATGCAATTCCGTAACATGCGATGTGACGTACGCTAGAACCCTTGGAATCTTAGCACAGTCATATATGTGTTGGTTCTGATGCAATAACTCACATTGCTCACCAAGATTTACTCGACAAGTAATGTTCGGTAAAACATCGTGATCAACAACAGGTTGATCATCTAACGAATCAAATTTGTTATCAAGACACATACATAATGTGCATGCGACATGCAACAAGATTCAACACATCGTGCTCATTCAATCAAGATGTGTAATCACGACAAATGCCTAAAGACGATTTAAATATCATGCAAAATACAAATGACAAACTTGTACCAAATGCAAAGTGACACAATCAAGTGCACACATACTGTGCACTTAACGGGCTCAGTGGCTTCAGAGCATGACCCGAATTCAACACAATATGAAATGCTTGCGACATTTAAATGAGATGCCAGAAAGAGTGAGGCGACGCGGTCTCTGTTTAGAAGATTTACACACTAGCGGGTTAGTTTTACTAGTCACAACTCACCAAGGATATGTAACTATCGAGCCACACGGTCTCTGTTTAGAATATTTGATCAACTTTAATGATAATTGAAGCATTCTAACACCGGTTTTGTGACATCTAGTATGGTGTCTTTTTTTTTAATGTCATTTTTCTCTCTTCACAAATTGGTATCTATTAATAACCCAATTTATGATCAATTTTTTTTTTAAAATGATTGTCACGTAAACAATTAAACAATTCTTTTTTATTAGAATTAGAATGTCTTATCCATTTTTAAACTTTATTTTAGTAGTTTTTAATTGATGACAATGTGTGATTTATCTCTCTTTTCAATTGCATCCATAAGGTAAAATACAAAATTAATCTAGGTAAAATAAGATTTTCTTATGATATTTTTTGCTAGAAGTTCATTGATTTCATTTTTGCATAACTCAAGGTATTCTTAATTCATCTAACGCTTATGTGCCTTAGTAGGGTTATTTTTCTCATTAATGCTTCTTCATGGGAAGAAAAATTAAATGAGTTTTTTCCTTTTCCAGAAAGAGAAGGATTACATTCACAAACTTTATTTTTGAAAATCTTGCTAAGCTAAAGAAATATTTTCTATTATTTAAGTATGTTTAAACTCAGAATAATGCAGAATAAAGTGGAAAACTTGATTGTTTCATTGATATGAATGGGGGTATAAATAACTTCTACAATAATCTTATAATAAGAAAAATAATAAAAAACAAAATGATATGAAAGGAAAGATATACCATTCGATATCTCTCCTAATAATTAATATGAATCTCCAATAATTAATTCATATTAATTATTAGGAGATATAGGAAATAACGTAAAATAGGAAAACAAATGTTTCCTAATTTAAGGAAATAAATATAAAATAGGAAAGAAAATATCTCATTATATTAAGGAAATAATTTATTCCTCATAACTTCTTATAAAAATAAATTATTTTCTATTATAATTCTTAACAGGAAAGACAATCAATATTGTAATTTAAATTAGATATTTCAACACTTCTCCTCAAGTTGGCATGAAGATATCTTTAAGAGCCAGTTTGCACTCTAAACCGTCGAACTGTTTTTTTTTTTGTGAAGACCCTTTGTTAAAATATTTATTGCTTGGTCGTCAGAAAGAACATACACCATGCAGATATCTCCCCCGTCAATTTTTTCTTTGATGAAGAGCTTGTCTATCTCTACGTGTTTTGTTCTATCATGAAGGACAGGATTGTAGTCGATGGCAATGACAGACTTATTATGATAGTACACCTTTATTGGTGGCGAACTATGAATTTTTAACTTCTTGAGAATTCTTCTAATCCATAGAACTTCACATATCCCATGAGTCACAGATCTGAATTCAACTTCAGCACTGTTTCTTGCCACGACACTTTGCTTCTTACTCATCCAAGTTACTAAGTTTCCTCCTAGAAAAGTGCAGTACCCTTAGGTTGACCTTCTATACAAGCCCAGCCCAATCTACATCTATAACTGTTTTTTTTTTGTAAGTGCTCATTTTTCTTGAACAGTAATCCTCTTCCGGGCGTTCCTTTCAAATATCTAAGGATCCGATAGGCAGTATCCAAGTGATGAGTATTTGGAGAATGCATAAACTGACTTACCATGCCAATAACAAAGTCTATATCAAGACGAGTGTGTGAGAAGTAGATTAGTCTTCCCACTGGTCTCTGTTCTTGTTTTTTGTTAACACCATTTATTTTATTTGTCACTTGTAACATTTTAGTTGGTTCAATCGGGGTTATAGCTGATTTGCACCCAAACATTCTGAATTCACTGAGTAAGTCGAGTACATACTTTCGTTGATTAATAAAGATCCCATTTTTAGATCTGACAAACTCAATACTAAGAAAGTACTTTACATTTCCCAGATTTTTAATTTTGAATTTTTGACCAATCTTTCTTTCAATGTCTCAATTTCCCTAACATCATTTCCTGTAAGGATAATATTATCGACAGAGACAATGAGTATAGTGAATTTACCAATTTCTAAATGTTTGTAGAACATAGTATGATCAACTTGACTCTGAGTGTATCCATATTTTGTAATCACCTTTCCTAACCTCTCAAACCAGGCGCGAATAAATTGCTTGAGCCCATACAAAGATTTCTTCAATCTGCACACTGTCTTCTCCAAACTTCTCAAATCCTGGTGGAAGATCCATGAATACCTCATCCTCTCATTCACCATTTAGAAAATCATTTTTTACGTCGTGCTGATGCAAGGGCCAATCATGGTTTGCTGCTATGGGCAGTGGAACACGAATGAAATAAATCTTGGCTACCCGAGCGAATGTCTCTTGATAGTCAATTCCGTGAGTTTGAGCGAATACGTTTGCTACTAATCTTGCTTTATATCTTTCGACACTCCCATTAGCTTTGACTTTAATAGTGAAGACCCTTTTACACCCAACAGTAGACTTTTCTCTTAGTATAGTGACAACTTCCCATGTTTCATTTTTCAAAAGAGCATCCATCTATTCATTTACTGCTATTCTCCAATTTGGATTTCCAGGAGCTTCCTGTATTTTTCTGGGTTCATATAGATTAGAAATTTTTGACAAAAAAGTTTGATGTTTGTGTGAGATTTTTTTGTAGGATATGTATTTCGAAATGGTATATTTGGTAGTACAAGAACGTGTTCCTTTTCTAAAGGCTATAGGAAGATCCAGATTCATAGCCTCTGAATTTTGAGCTTCTGTTAGTGAAAAAATAAGGTCAGGATTGGAATTTACCTGTGTTTCTTGAGGACCATCTTTCTGTTCTTCAGATTAGGAGGGAGCTAAAGCTTCAATTTGGACATTTTTCCTTTTATGAAGCCTTTTTTCTGGAATAACCCAGAGGTTCTACTGTTGTATTATGCAATATTTTTCCCTCTGTATTAGACAAGATAATTTCAGGTGTCTCTTGACTAGGATTCTCCTGGTTTTTATTACTTTCAACAACTATTTCTGGTTTTTTGTTTTAACGAACTTCAGATGTACTTGGTGTTAGAACAACTCTTGGTAATTGATTAAAAACTTGCCAAAAATCATCTTCTCCATATGTATTTTACTCCCGTTAAAGTGGATTTTTATGAAAGAAGGGAACTTTTTCCATGAAGAACACATCCATACTAATGTAAGTTTTTTTGGTGACAGGATTAAAGCATTTGTGCCCCTTTTAGTTTGAAGCATATCCAAGGAAAATGCATTTTTCAAAATTTGGATCCAATTTTGATCAAAATTTATCCGGAATATGAACGAAACATGTGTATCCAAAGATTTTTAAAGAAATATTTGAAAACATTTGTAGAATTGAAAAACTGTTTTTCAGTTTGTTTAGAGGAGTTGTATATTGTAAAACTCGAGTTGGCATTCGGTTTATTAAATATGATGTTAAAACAGCGTCCCCCTATATGTATTTAGGAACGTTTATTGAAAACATAGTAGCCCGAGCAAACTCAAGTAAATGTTTATTTTTTCTTTCAGCAATTTCATTTTATTGTGGAATGTCATGACAAGCTGATTGATGAATTATGTCTTTGTTTATCAATTAAAATATTCAGTTCCATTGTCGGGTCTAAGAATGCATATTCTAGCTTAAAATTGAGTTTCAATCATGTTGTAAAAATCTTTAAAGCGTTTTTCAACTTCTGATTTTTTATTTATAAGATAAACTCAACGTATTCTGATGTAATCGTCAATAAAAGTCACAAATCTTCTTTTCCCAGATAATGTTTTGACTTTTGAAGGTACTCAAACATCAGTATGGATCATGAAAAAAGATTTTGAAGGATAGTATGGTTTTGAAGCAAAATTTATGCGATGATTTTTGTCAAATAACGTGTTTCATATTGAAGTAAAACACAATTAACACCCTTAAACAAATTAGGAAATAAATGTCTTAAATAAGAAAAAATTGGGTGGTCTAGTTTAAGATGCAATTCCATTATTTTTTCTACTGTAGGGTTTGAACCCATACTGGTGTAAGCTTGAACTCTTTTTTTCACTAGGAATAGTCTCCTCAAAGTAGTAAATTCCTATCTTTTTAGCTCTCCTAATCATCATCCCCGACTTCTGATCCTGAAAAACACAAGAAAATTCACAGAAAATTACACGGTAGTTAGAATCCTTTGAAAGTTTGCCGACGGATAGAAGATTATATTTGAGTTTTGGAACATGGAGTACAGATTTAAGATTTATACTGTTGGACAAGTTAATGTTTCATTTTCCAGCAATGAAAGAGAAACTACCGTCAGCAATACAAACATTTTCATGGTCAGAACATGAGATGTATGAATCAAATAAATAGTGTAAATTTGTCATATGGTCATAAGCTCTCGAATCAATAATCCAAGGGTTTAGTATTCTACTTGCATTTACCATCGAACAATTTAGAGTACCAGTAGCCAAACTGGGGTTTAGTAGATTCAGAAGTTGATCGATTTGCTCTTTGCTACATGGGTTGATTTGTTCAGCAGCAACATTCGCAGTAGGTGGCTTGCGCTTGTTTCATGACTTCTAATCTGCAAGTTTACCGTGGAGGTACTAACTGATTTCTTTAGTGTGTCGTGGCTTGTTGCAATGATCACACCACACCCGGGGTTTCTCCTCATTCTTCTGTGAATATGTGACAGTCTGCTTACTGACATGAGCCTCAGAATGGAATGTCGAAGTCTCAGGTATGCTGGTAGGAGTGGATTTCTTGTTGAGCATCACTCTTCAAATTTCTTCGCGGCGGACTTCTAAGAAAGCCTCGCATTTTGCAATTCTTCAGGATTTGGAAGGAAGAAGGCGAGGGTTTTTTGGAATTTTTATTCCCGCTCGGATATCATGTTGAAATTCAGAATAATGCGGAATAAAGTGGAATACTTGATTGTTTCATTAATATGAACGGGGGTATAATAACCCTTACAAGCATCTTATAATATGAAAAATAATAAAAAATAAAATGATATGAAAAGAAAGATATATCATCCGATATCTCTAATAATTAATTTATGTTAATTATTATGAGATATAGGAAATAACATAAAATAGGAAAATCAATGTTTACTAATCCAAGGAAATAAATATAAAATAGTAAAGAAAATATCTCCTTATATTTAGTAAATAATTTATTCCTTATAACTTCTTATAGAAATAAATTATTTCTTATTATAATTCTTAACATGAAAGACTATAAACCTTGTAATTTAAATTAGATATTTTAACAAATTAATCTTATGTTATTCATGAATTCTTCTAATTGAATTATCTTTTTTTAAAGAATGATTTTTGTCTTAGCTTGTTCATCTCATTTATGATTATTCTTTTATGGTTGATAATAAATTAAAAATATAAATTTTTATCAAATTATTTTAATATTATTTTATTTAAGTATTTTAATGACCTCAAAATTGAGTATCTTGTGATCGTTGGGTTCTTGTTTCGATGATATTCTATTTGACTGAAAACATGTCAAATTTGGAGACTATTTGATATTTTCAATTAATACTTCAAAAATTTCATTCATAACTCAAGTGCTTGATTTGAACATGTATGGAATCGTATTGAATCACTTTCAATGTCAATGGGTTTGTATTGTCGAGATGTTCAACTAAGCTATAAAGTTCTAAAATTAGAGCTGAAATGATCTTGAATTGGACTTAAGAAAATTTTCCTATCTAACATGCATCAATATGCATGCATGATCTAGTGAATTTATTTGGTGACACTTGAAAAATGAAAAAATTATAATAGGATATAATATCTAAAGTTTACTAATTAATTAATTAGTTATATTCAAAGGACTTAAAAAAAATCAAATGAATCTCATTTTAAAACTGAGCTATTTTCTTATATTATGAATAGAAAAAACTCAAAGAATAGTTTCTTTATAATTAGTTTTTTACATTAATTAGATTGAGCATCTACCAAGTACATTACATACAGATTATATTGGTTTAAATTGATTAGAATGACATGATTTGCCTCTTTTGTTGCTTTGGCATTTAAATAAAAAATACACTTTACCTCATTTAAGTGAATTAAAAATGTCCAAATTTTGAGTGACCTTGCAATTATGTCCTCTAGTTTCATTCACTGTTTACTATGTATTTCTCTCTTTCCATTCCCTTACTAATACTTTATAGTAGACAGCTATCCGTAGATATAGATTTGCGGAAATTAGGTATTAAGGATTTTAATTGAAAGAAAACTGATTGTTGAAGCACAAGTTTGGTTATGTGGAATCTGATCTGAGAATCTTGCTACAAATTAATTAAACTAGCTAGCACTCACTTCTACTCTTTGTTATCTTCTTTTCTTGAGAAAGACCCACTATACTAGGTTTCTCCATTTTATTTTCATATCTATCTTCCATGAAAACTCTAGCTCCATTAAAAGGTTCTGCAAACCGCTTACAGGCTATTTGGGCATACAGTGGGCATTACAAGCCATCTGATGAGAACCTTAAACAATTTCTGAACTACCTCAACGAAAATGGTATTGATATAACTAAAGTCGAGGTATAAGCCCCATGCTCTCTTTCTGACAACAAATGCACTGCCACTTCCATATCTTAAATTTTGTTGGTTTTCTCAGATGCGCTCTCCGTCAAGTGAAGACTATGAAGAAAACAAAACGTCCGAAGGAGAAGCTAATAATTTGCTTGATGTCTACTCTCTTTCTAAACCCCAACCTCTTCAAATCCCTTCCGGATCCTTCATTATACCTTCGCAGCAATCCACAGTGTGCTCCATTAACTCTGAAACTGATAGTAGAAAAGGTATTGAAATCAAAGCTTACAATAGGACTCTGTCTGGAGGGCTTCAGAGTCCAAAGACAGATGTTTCAGAGAAAGCAATTGAGGAAAGGATCAAATCGAAGATGAAATCCGGTTCATACCAGCTCGGGCGTCAAGTTTCGGTTAAATGGTGCACTGGTGCTGGCCCGAGAATTGGGTGCGTGGCAGATTATCCATTGGAGCTGAGGCTCCAGGCTTTGGAGCTGACGAATCTCTCACCCAAGTGGTCTCCCACTCCAACTCAATGCTCTTGAAGGTATGGCTCTTGTTTATTACTGTGCTGTATGAGCTCCTGATTCAAAAAATTTAGTACTTTATATCCTTAATCAAAATCTGGCAATTTACTAGAGTTTGGAGTTGAAACTGCGGGTTACCAAGCAGGCATCTCCGTACTGGGCAACATGTACATATATGGTGGAAACTTTGAGATAATTTGGGTGATTTAAATTTGCTATGGTATCTTAACTTTTTAGGTGCTTGAACTTTTCTTTTTGACTAATTTTTTCCACTCACATTTGTATTATTTGGACACTTTCAAATTGAGATCATGTGAGCTTGATACCAATCAAATATTTTTTGAATAATTGATTATGTTATGGTATTTTCGGCTCCGAAAATTCGACACCCCTGCCTCTCTCGAAAACAAGAATGAGAATGAGTAAGTTTACTTTGAGGTTCTGGGTTGAATTTTCAGAAGCCAAATTAAGCAAGCGTAAGATGTGACACTACTCGGAGGTTGTCCTTATTTTGGGTGGACTTTATGATATGAGATTCAAAGTTTCCTACAAGCGGAAGCCTCCAATAGTTAATTATACCTAAGAACGAGAAATTACTTTCAATTAAGGCTAATTTTTAAATGTTAATACTCATGCTTGGTATATAATAGTAGTTAAATTTAAATTGATTAAATTCATCACCATTTGTTAGAGCAAATGGTAGGACGAATGGTGATACACCTGATTAGGATCTCGTGGTTTCGTAATCCTAAGCTGTCATGTTCCGTGTTCTACTTGGTCAAAGGAGGCTGTCGACTTAACCTGATAGAAAAATTCTTTTTTTTTATCATGGTTGTTTTGTCTAAGAAAATCTTGCAGACCTGGGGTTGGTGTTTGTCGAAGAGAACACATGTCTTAACAAGTGTACTATATGCTTCATATCTCAATGGAGAAAGTCACTGGGAAGCGTATAGGCTGCAACAGTGACCGTTTTATAGTAGAGTTTATTTGTCATACCATTTGGTGGAGCATATTAAACAAATCACCAAGTCGGATCATAATCGGTATTTGTGATGCCATTTAGCATCAAAATCATGCGAACAACGTGCATGAGTCACGTCCTTACCATCGTGAGATCATTTGAGTAATCATAAATCCTCACTCGATATAATTTGACTCTGTGAATTTAAGCTAATTTTAAAAGTGTTAACCTCGATAAATTAGTGTGGTGAGTTGATGAATTTTGCTCATTATAATTTTTGGTGAAAATTTTCTTTTAAATTTATATTTAAAATTTAAAAATTTTAATATTTAATATTTTTATTTTATTTTATTATGAACCCCTCTGATTAATTTGTGGTCATCATTAGGGATTTAAGTAATCCAAATTTGTTTTTTCAGACCCTCTTAGCTCTGCACACGTGCCTGCAGAAAATCGGGCCTTGTCACTTCTAGTTATTGTAGAGGGGAGAATCAGATTAATTCGCTTAAGAACGTGCACTACTTAAATATTTTAAATTTAATATTGAAAAGAAAATATTTATATTTTGAAATTTTAAATTATTTGGAGTTTTTAACTGAGCCTTTTGCCCGCGCAAATTTTTTAGTTCATTTGAGAAGGCGTTTGGTGTATTGGTCGAGCACCGGATAGCTATTTTCACCGTTCAAATTTCATCTTCTGTTCACTTGTATGTATGTTGCTGATTTGATGGTGATTTTGGCGATTTAATTTTAAAAATCTTTATTTAAATCCAGTGGGCCCTACAGTGAATTTTTTATTTATTTTGTTCAAGCAAATTACTGGTGCACAGCGCTGCGTACGTTAGAGTTATACAAATGGTACATGGGGGTTATATCCGTGTTATATCTTCTGTAACTTCCATGCAACTTACATGTGACCAACTTGTACCTCATATTAGGTATATTAGGTTTCACAGTTCTGTTTTCATATATTTGTAAGTTTCATGTAGGGGTATAAACGAACCGAACACGAACGAAAGAGCTTGTGTTCGTGTTTGGTTCGTTCAAAATTTAGTTTGTTTGAAATAGCTCATGTTTGAAATTGTTCGTGAAGTCACTGTTCGTATTTGTTCCTTAACGAACAAGCGGAACACGAGCTGTTCGCGAACGACAAGCCAGTTTGACATCCCTAATATTAATATATATAAATACATCATTGTTCGTGTTTGGTTCGTTTAACTAACCGAAAGAAAAAAAATTGTTCACGTTCGTCTCGTTTACTTATCGAACACGAACTCATTGACGAACCGAACTGTTCACGAACAACAAGCTTTTTTGACGGCCCTAGTTACATGTAAGTTACGAAGAGGTTATAGAGGGTATATTGTAGATATAATCCTCCTGTACTCTCTGTATAACCTTGACATACGCTGCGTATGTCTTACGCACGCAATTTTTTCCCAAAAATTTGGTAGTGTGATTGTTCGTTTGCGTGCTATTTCAAGAGTGTGGGGCCACCAACCATCTGTATGGCGTAAAAAAGATATTCCCACCCCTTTGGAATAACAAGAACGAGTGTTTAATGTTTTCATGAATTTATACCTGTGTGAAGCGAAAACATAAGACATTGCAAAATGAATTATTTTCAGTTTTTCGCTATTTTAATTATTTTGTCTATATATATATATATATATATATATATATATATATATATATATATATATATATATATATATATATATATATATNGAGCTTGTGTTCGTGTTTGGTTCGTTTGAAATTTAGTTTGTTTGAAATAAGCTCGTGTTTGAAATTGTTCGTGAAGTCACTGTTCGTATTTGTTCCTTAACGAACGAGCGGAACACGAGTTGTTCGCGAACGACAAGTCAATTTGATATCCCTAATATTAATATATATATATATATAAATACATCACTATTCGTGTTTGATTCGTTTAACTAACCGAATGAAAAAAAAATTGTTCACGTTGGTCTCGTTTACTTATCGAACGAATCGAACACGAACGCATTGACGAACCGAACTGTTCACGAACAACAAGCTTTTTCGACAGCCCTAGTCACAGGTAGGTTACGGGGAGGTTATAGAAGATATATCGCAGATATAATCCTCCTGTACCCTCTATATAACATTGACATTCGCAGCACTGCATATGTCTGACGCGCGCAATTTTTTTCCAAAAATTTGGTACCACTCCAGCGTGATTGTTCGTTTGCGTGCTATTTCAAGAGTGTGGGGCCACCAACCATCTGTATGGCGTAAAAAAGATATTCCCACCCCTGGAATAACAAGAACGAGCGTTTAATGTTTTCAAGAATTTATACCTGTGTGAAGCGTAAACATAAGACATTGCAAAATAAATTATTTTCAGTTTTTTCTTATTTTATTTATTTTGTCTATATATATATATATATATATATATATATATATATATATATATATATATATATATATATATATATATATATATTCGGAATAATGAGAATGATTATTTAATGTTTTCAAGAATTTTTATATGTAAAGCAAAGTAAACGTGTCAAAATGCAAAAAGTATTGTTTTCATTTTTTTCGTTTTTTCATTTGTCTTTTTTTTCTGCCTTTTATTATTATTATTATTTTATTCTCTTGGGCAAATTGGTGTGGCTGCGGTAGCAGGGCACAGGCGCCGACAATGCGATAGTAGAAACAACACTGGCGGTGTTCGGTAGTGTGTAAATCATAGGTGGTGTTGGAGCTACTGTAGACGCAGCGCCGGTGAGGGGACGATCGAGAAATGTCACGACTGTCGGTGGGTGGTGCCACTAAGTATTGTCAGTGGTTGGTCTGATGAGCTAGGTTGTCGATAATGGAGGTCATATAGTCAACCAGAGGGGTCAGGTGGTTTGGTGTGGCAATGTTGGAGGCTTGCCATCAAACTGGGGTGCTTTGACGACAGTTCGTCTGAGGCGGCAAGTGATGGCACAAAAGGCGATTATTGGTGAGATGTACAGTTGGGGGGTTGTGAATCGAGGTGGGAAGAGGGGGAGAGCAAAGGATTATAGAGATTTGGGGGGGGGGGATCATCTCGGGTCATCGGCTTCACCCCGTAGTGAAGGTGTCGGTCCCCACATTTTTTACTAAATCAGTTGAGTTTTATAGCAATTTTGTCGTGATTAGCTTAATTGTTATAAACTTATCATTTTTTATGTTCACCCTAAAGAACCTATTTGATGAGTTTTTAGAATAAAATAGGGGTCACACCATTAAGTTAGGTTTAAAATTTCATGTCATGGTGTGTAGGCACTGTATCGCCCTGCATTTGTGGGATAAAGGTGCTTGTCGTCGCGGCTCAAACACTATATGTGTGAAGCCACACCCTTTTTACCACAAATACATATGTTTGCATTTTTGCATGATTTATGTGCCACATTATTTTATCACTTATTTTGATCATATGTGTATAATTGTTGGTATTGTTTGTGCATTTACTTCACACTTTTGTGTTTTCTCTTGTATTGCTTTTATGGCATCAACATTCAGTGTCTATACAATTGATCTTGCATATCATATATTTGTATGCTTGTTTTCATGGCTTGCCTTTTTATATGAGTTTTTTTTTATCTCATATGTGTCTAGATTGTGAGTCAGCATCATTAATGGTGTAGCTCGTAGTAAACCCTAAGTGTGTGGCCTATGGTGAAATGGGAAAATGAGTGTTCACTGTTAGCTTATCTAAGTAGGTAATGTGGATTATCTTAGTATCGTTCGAAGCATATAAGTGGACTAACATTCATTACTATTGTGACATATATTAGTTTGCTTAGATGCTTGGGATATGACCAGACTTGGTGACACTGTCAAAATTTATGTGGGGATGCCCTTAGTTACACTGCATGCCTTGCACTATATGCTGGATAGGAAACACTTTGTTGTTGTTTGTTTAGTTCAAGGTTAGTGTATAGTTAAGGTTTTTGTATGCGTAGCTATAGTTCTTTGGCTTGTATGTTAGATTTCATAGTGGAGGAGCTAATATTAGAAAAGATGTAAATTAACACACTTTATGCAAGTGATATTGTTAAGCTCTCCTCCTATTGGGCATGGTTCATTATATGATTGCATGTTATAAATTATCTTAACGTTCACTTTATAGGTCTAGTCTTTTCTTTTAAACTTTTTCTATATACATTTTTAGAGTATATTATTGAGTTTGTATCAAAAATAAAATATAAGCATGAGTCCCGAGGGTGCTTGATGCGTAGAGAACAAGTGGAGAGAATTAGAAACGGTATGCACGTGCCTCGTATCTTAATTCTTGATACCTTAATTGTATAGATTTAGAATCAAACATATATATGCTGAGTCTGACCACACTTTATTTCTATTTCTTGGTGATGTTGACCCAACGATCTACCTTTTTATGTATTATTTTTTATGTGTTTTTTTTACCTTGCATGGTGTGTTGCTGTTTTTTCTTTATTTTTTATATCTATGGTTTGTTCGTTTTATGAGTAACCTTTTATGATAAAATATTTTTTTTAAAAATCCTAATTTTAAAAGATTTATCATAATAAAATTTATACTTAAAAAAATCATTTCATTATTAAAAGAATTTTCATTTTCTTGTATGACGCCTCTAGGTTAGTTTTAGAATGATTTATATTGAATGGCTATGAATCAAATCACATCTAATAAGGTGGGCCTCTATGTTTAGACACTTAGATAATATGCATCATATGCTTGCCCCCAGGAGAAGTATCAATGTTTCTCCAACCTTACTAGTCTTGTAAGATTTATTTGATTAGTTGATTGTCAAGTATGATTAGGGTGTTAGTGGCTTTCTCGACTCATATGGGATTGTATATTTTTTGTGGCGTGATTCAGTTTTAGTAGATCAAGTCATCTGTTCTTTTCCACTTTGTAAGCTTCGTGGTTATTACTTTGGCAGGTATAAAATTTGCTCTGTATATTTCAATTTGAGTAGATTAATATGATCTTAGTTGTTTCTTTCATATAATATAGGTCTATTGATCTATTTTGGAAGATTGCAACACATGGGTTGTTGACAAGTAGTTTGCTATTGTGTTGGGTTAACTACTTTCATGACTATATAGACTTACGGTCTTAATAAACTTGAAAGATAGATACATGGAGTCCTGATTAGGCTATTCTACTTGTCTAGGAGTTCCTTACCTATATGTTGACGAACCCTTTTGGGGCTTATATTATCTAATTGACCTACCCTGTAGTTATTTTGTAGACCCTCTTTTATTGAGAGGTAGCTATTTGTCAAGTTACAATGACTCATCATATGCCTGGTAGTTTAGTTTACCCTTGATAATAGAAGATTTCTCCTACTGAAATGACAAAAATCTCATTGTTGACCTTTTGATTAGGGTTTTACAATAAGCAAGCATAACACTTCTATCAAGAGTTTTTTTTTTTTGTATATTCGACAGAATGTAATTGATCACGGAGATACATTATCATTAGAGATCTCATTGAATCCAGAATAAAATAAATTCTATTTTGCTCTAGTTTCAAATGTTTTGATTTCTTAAATAATTTTTCTCGTATGTCTACTTGAGTTGAGTGTGATTCTATTTATTTTTAACTCCTCATCTACAGTTCATGTTACGAGGATTATTCTACGAGATATCTTTGTATCTACATTTTTTTATATTTCTTAATATTTGACCAATTTACTCAATTTCTTCTCACTCTGTCTCTTTTGAAATAGAAACAGTTTGAGACAAACATATAAAAAAGGTGAATATAAAGGAAGTCCATAAAAATGTGCACAAAAAGGGTCAATTTTAGCCTATAAAATAGTCCCATTCCAAAATTTTTTGTACCTGAGCAGTAGAGTTATATATATTCCCCATATCATTGAGGAATTGAAGATCAAATTCCTCTAAAGGAAACTATCTTCAGTTCCTTTATATTATGAAAACCTTCATGGCACACTAAAGGTAGCTTTTTGTGTCTAAAAGAAATATTTCAACGGTGCCAAACCCAGCTTCTAAGATTTGATTATACATGTAATGTTTTACATATCACTAGAATATGTTGATACAATGCTTCTTTCACTATAAATGATTTAATCGCTCTAAAATTTATTTGAATTTTAGTTCGAATTGAGATTGGATCGAAATAAACAAGCCGAGCTATGAGATAAAATTTTGGATTGAATTTTTTTTCAAGCTGATTTCAAACAATATGTTGAATAGCTCGAACTGGTGCAAGATTGGTTCAAAAAATGAAATTTAACTTTTCAATGGTATGAAAAGCAGCATGCATGCAAAATTTAAACATTATGCAAAAACTATAATCCCACGTTGTAAAAAAAAGTTTTCGATCTGTTGTTTTAATATAAAAGCATTTTCACAAACTGCAGTTGAAATGTATTTGTTGGCTTGAAAATGAGTTACAATTCTAATTTAAAAGGATTTTGAAGAAAATTTAATTTTTTTTGTTTGTAATGTCACATAAATAATTAAAATCTTATGCTAATGAAACAAATCGAGGCACAGGGCAAAATCATTTTTGACACTGACTCACATTTTCGAGTATAGTTGGATTGTCAAGTCAATTTTTAACATCACTACTTATACATTATATTTAAATTTTAATTTGCTTGGAATTAAAGTTAAATTTTAATTTAAATTTTATTCAATTACTTATTTATTTAAATTTTTAGGATAAATTGTTTAATAATTTTATATAAAAAATTAAATACTCATTTAAATTTTAAAATAATTTACTAGTTTAAATGAAAAATTTTATTCCTTATATTCAATTTTAAGTCTCATCAAATTAAAACCTTTAAACTCTAAAATCAGCTTTCATAATTCAAATTTTTCCTAAACTGTCCCTTCATTCTTATCCATAAGAAGTATCATCAACGAAGAGCATAAACCAATGTGCATCCTCTAGTAAATGACAAGTAAGAACATTCATAACTAAAACAAAAAGCTCAAAGTGCTTCAGAACTCTACACACAAAGGAGGTTCATAACCAGACTGCGTAAGAACATCCAAGGTTGGCAGGTAAGGTACGAGCATGAGTTTCGGAGCAGTTTGATGCGTAGGGATCATGTGGAAAGAATTAGGAGCAGTAAACTCATGTCTTGTATCTTAATTCTTGATCCATTTATTGTATCATTTGTATAAATTTGTAATCAAACATGTATATATAAAGCCTGATCATGCGTTTCTTTTCCTATTTCTTGGTGATGTTGACCCAACAACCTACATGTTTATATGAGAAGTGGCAGCAGATAAAATTAAAACAATATGCAAAAACTATAATCCCACATCTTAAAAATAAGTTATCGATCTGTTTTTTTTAATGCAAAAGCATTTTTTACAATCTATAGTTGAAATATATTTCCTGGCTTGAAAATGAGTTACAATTCTATTTTAAAAGGATTTTGAAGAAAACTTAATATCACATAAATAATTAAAATCCTTTGCAAATGAAACAAATCGATGCACAGTGTAAAATCATTTTTGAAACCGATCGATAACTTATTTTCTAAACTCTTTTAGACTTTTTCTTTATACATTTTAGAGTATATGATTGAGTTTGTATCAGAAATAAAGTACGAGCACGAGTCTCTGAACAGTTTGATACGTAGAGACCATGTGGAAAGAATTAGGCGCTCATGCACCGTATCTTAATTCTTGATCGCTTTATTGTATAGATTTGAAAATGACAAGTAAGAACATCCATAACTAAAGCAAAAAAAGCTCAAAGCGCTTAGGAACTCTACACACAAATGAGGTTCATAACCAAGCTGCGTAATATCAGCAGAACATCCAAGGTTGGCAGGTAAGAACAAATTAGATGAAAGAAAGGAAGATTTACATGCATACAACTAAATTTTAACTTTTACACAATACACCATCATACATATGCATGAAAAAGGTGTTTTTCACCTTTTTTTTTTTTAGTTTAAATGATGGTATTTTGGATGGAAAATGAACCATTCGAGTGGTATAAATATAACACAAGTAAAGTCTAGGTCCTTCTAGATAGGGTTGTAAACGAGCCGAACACGAGTTGATCATGAACAAAAACTCTAATAATGTAGCAATAAGACAATAAGAGTTTGATCAAGATTTAAAAATTATTATTTATATTAAAACATCTTTTGAATCTAATTTAATATTTTATATTCTATTTTCTTAATCAATATTTTAATTAGTTATAAATCTTTGTAGCCTTGTAGTCAATTAGATTTTTTTTTAAAATACTACTTTATATATATATATATATATATATATATATATATATATTATATAAACTTGATGAGTAGTGTTTCGAGCCGAACACGAATGAACACATCTTAGTTCCTGTTCGACTTGTTAACTTATCAAACGAAATTAACGAGACGAATACGAGCTTCTTTACGAGTCGAACACGAGCTGTTCGCGAACAACGAGCCGTTTTGACAGCCCTATTCTAGAGCAAGCAAATAAAAGTCCATTAAAAATGAAATATTAACTTAAGGAAATAGCAAATTAGACGAAAGTGACCAATAAATAACGATAATGAATCGAATAGGTTATGGATACTTGAAAAGAAAAAAGAAAATGTTTTGCTGCTATGAAATTCCATCATTGCAGATATGAAAAAAATTTACACAATGTTTGTTCTAAAATAGGTAAGGTGGTACATATGAAAACATTGAAGTTTAGGTTTTATATATGTAATTATAATGGTATGTTCGTAAATCTTCCATAATGTTAATGTCAACTACTATTACTTTCAAATTCAAGTTTAAATTTAAATTTTAAACTAGATAAGGTGTTTATATAGGGTTCTCAAAACGGCTCGTTGTTCGCGAACAGCTCGTGCTCAGCTCGTTAAGAAGCTCGTGTTCGGCTCGTTCGCTAAGTTAACCACCCGAAC
>NEWO01000176.1:599221-625353 GCA_003013225.1 Phalaenopsis aphrodite
GATTCAAATGATGTTTTAAATCTTACCCCAATCCTTATCTTATGACTATGTGATTAGAGTTGTTAAACTGATTCTTTGTTCTTGAACGGCTCGTGTTTGACTTGCTAAGCAAATGAGCTAAACACGAACACACTTTTTAAGCTCGAAATATAAACAAGCGGAACACGAGTTGAGTTTGCTTGGTTTACACCCCTAATGCTAACTTATAAAAGGAACCACAAGAGAAGCTAATTTTAACTTTACGGACAAAAAAGAAAATCGCTCCTCTCTGTTCTTCTTCTAGCTCTCGCTTCTCTTTCGTTTTCCGAGCTCTCTCCTCGCTTCTATCTCTCCTTTTGAAGCTGCTTCCATTCTTCTCCGAGCTCTCCAGAAGCTCTCCGTTCTGACGCTTCTTCCGTTCTCCTCCGAGAGCTCTCGGTGCGGCTTGCTATTTCCTCTGCTGCAATGGCCGGAAAAGGAAGGAAGAAATTGGATGATAAACTAATAGAGGCGTCTTCAGCCAGAATGGTCTGCTTCTCAAAACGCAGCAAAGGCCTATTCAAGAAGGCGGAGGATTTCTCGATCTTGTCCGGTGCAAAGGTCGGCGTTCTCGCGTTTTCTCAGGCCAGAAGGCTTTACTGCTCCGACGCCGAAACCTTGGATACACTTCTCTGTCCTGAAACCAAGCTCGAGACTGACTCCTTGCTCTGCCCTCCACTATGTTGGGAATTTGAGTTTAACGAATCAATGGTTGGAAAGACCCTCCCTTTTTGGTATAACAAACCAAACGTCCAGTCCATGCATTGTGAGGAACTCTGGCGACTGGAGAATGTCATTTTGGAGTATAGTCATCTGCAATTGGCCAAAAACTCTTGTTTGTAGGCCTTGGTGCATTCTTTGCATTTTCATGTGCAGACTGTTTTTTACATTTTCGTGTTGTAATCATGATTGTAATCAATGTTTGTTACTTTGCTTTGAGATTCAAGCAATAACTTCGTTGAATGGTCTTCTTTAAACTCATCCTTTTCAATTGCTCTACAAACGGAGCAACCATTTAACATTCATAATCTAAGGTTAAAACTCTATGAAGAAGTTTTCTATTTGATAGCGAAAAATTATGAACAAGTTTATTCATTAAGTGAGGGTACTAATCTGCACTTGATCAAAAATGTTTCACCTTATGTGAATTTGGTGTTTGTGTGCGTCTATATATATATATATGCTTCCATACAAACAACCTTATGTTGAAAGAAAAGTTAGCCCTGCTGTGTGCAGCAACTGTAAAATATGACTTATGATAACAAAGCATTCATCTTTTTCAAAATTTGTTGTCGTCACAGAAGAAACTGTGGCATTGTCATCTTAGCTTTAGCATTTGACTTCACTTAGAGAGTATAGAGCATGATTTGGTGTCCATCTTTTATACTATTTTGACTTCACTTTCAGTTTAGTGGAACATATTATCACAGAAGCAACAGATGTGCTATTAGTTGTACTGCTGAATTATTTCATTTATATAATAATCATGTCTTTGAGTAGTAACATAGAAACCATACATTATACCACCAAAACTAAAATAAAAATAAAATTTCTCTGCTAATCCAGAAACTGCATATAACATAACTGATATATACTAAAGCAAGCTAAAAATTATACATAAAGTGTATAAGCTATCAAACTTTATATGAAGAGTGATATTTTATATGAGCAATCTAAAACTCTCAGGTAAATTACTAAATATAGATTTCAACTTTAAGGAACTCTCTGAATCTTGCTGAAATTAAGCTTGCCACTTCTGAAGCAACCAGAAATGGCCAAAAGGTTATCAGAACTGAGTGAATCATGTCTACCTTTGCTAAACCTCATGGACTCAAAGCACTTAAAAGAGGAGAATGGAAATGGCTGAATATATGTATAATTTGAAGTCATGAATAAGATGTTAGCATTTAGAACATACACATAAAAAGAGAAACAGGTATTTACATATATAACAAACAATTCTCAGGTATTTACATACCTAACACCTAAACATTCATATTTGCATGCACACCACTCAATCCCTTAACATCACATAAAAAATACCACTCTTTGGCCGCTTCTCTTGATTATTCATAGTGACAATGGTACAGTTTAGTATAGGCTAAAGTGCACATGATTCCATAACCCCTAATTTTTCTCATGACTTCTTATTTATAAGTGAGAATCAAGATTTAAGCACTATACTGAGCTATATAATAAATTATATACATGAAAGAGTGCATCATTATGCCATTGTAAAATACAAAAAGAATGTGTAGTATGAGAACTTGAGCCAGTGCTCACTCAGCTAGTAGAGAAAGAGTTGTCGGTTCTTTTGGTGGAGGTTGCCAAGTACTTCTTAGGCTTAGGGAAAAAACATTGCGTTTAGGGATCGTTTGGGAGTTTGGCTATGAATCATCATGATTTTTTCTAAGCCAAATGCCAAAGTCTTTCTTGAACTAGGCTAGTGAGTTCATTTCGAACTTGGTAGATGGGCTTACTTTGAACTTGATTGACAAATATCTTGAGTTTGATTAGCTAATATATTGCGCTTAGTTGGATACAATTTTTCTTCACCTTAATTTTCAAGCCATCCTTATTATTCATAGTGTACAAATCTATATTTCTCCAATAAAATAAATAATGATTATATTTCTCTAATCATGGTCATTATTAGGCATGGAACACATAGTCAAACTTTTTTAAAGGGTGTAAAAAATAAAAAAAAACAAATTCAATTATTGGACATTTAAATATGTAAGTAGTATTAATGAGCTGTTTGGCAACAAATTTAGAATAAGATTTAAGCTAAATCCTGTTAGAAAGTCACTCTGGATAAGTCAAATCTCGGACTTTACTAAATTTGGATTTTACTCATTTGAGGCGTAAGCCTTGGATTTAGTAAGTCCTTTTGTTTGACTAAGTTAGTAAATCCATAAAGCTTAAAGAGTAAAAAAAGGCTCGTGTTAACTCACCTTCCTAAATGATTTCTGAAAGGCGCACAAAGAAAAATAGAAAGATGACAGTCTCTGTATGTCGTGATTATGTCGTTGTCTTCCCAGTTAGCTTTAATTATGATTTTATCGATTATGATGGCTTTGGGTGAAACCAAGAGAGTAGGAGAGACGTAGGTGAGGGTTTTGAGCAGGAGAAGGGATGAAGAGGATAGGTTTATGATTTGAATTTAATTTTATTCATGTAATTTTTTACCGAAATTTACATACAAGCATCCAATTCTTGTGCATTTATCTATCTCACACTTAAACTTTGATTATTACTAACTATGCATATTTTTCTAAATTTGAAAGGATGTATGAAAAGGTGGATTGCAATTTTTCATAGACACGGTGTTTTAAATGTGAAAATAAAAATTTAATATGAGATAAGTAAATGCATAAGCATTGGGCGATTAATAAGTAATAAATAACTGATATATTATCATATTAAATGTAATTAAATAAATTTATATGTAAGTATTAAGAAAATAATTGATAAATGTAAATAATATATTGACTTTTATGTAACTTAATAAAATTTTATGTAATTATGAATTAGCATATTAAATAAATAATTAATTACTAATTGAAATATATTAATTTATTACTTAATAAATAATAAACTTTTTAGTAACAATCAATTAATTTTGTGAAAAAAAAAATAATAAATAACAAGAATAAGAAAAAAAACTAAATTGAATTTAATTATATTCAATAATTAATCTCTATCCTAGTAATGAATTAATTAAAATTAAATTAGGCCACTAATAAATGCTTAGCTCTTCAAAATGCTAAATTATAAAACCGGATTTATGCCGAATCAAAACTAAGTTGGGACCCGCTAAGCGTAACAGTCCAATTAGCCAGGAGACGCTTCTGGTCCTTTCTCGGCTCTTCGTCTCCAATTGAAGCTCGAAGGTATTCTACAACCATGGCGATCCATTGCTGAAACCCCGCACAGTATGCCGTCCAAGGATCGAGTGGCGTATTTCTATGACGGTAACCTAGTACTGCCATTCGGTTAACGATTTCTATCGTTCTATCAAAGCAATGGCTGCTAATTTTTTTTCTTAGAGAAAGTGATTAAATCAAAAGTGTCGTTCTAGCTGGTGGCCTACTCCGGTTCATGAAATTGTTTGACCCAAGATTTTGTTCATTATTGTTGCTGTTGGTTGGCCAGGAGGGCGTTTTGGCGAGGCCCTAATCGACTTTAAAACGTTTTTTTAATCATATGTATCAGTTTTTATGAATTTTATTTTTGATGCTTAGACTTATTTACTGATTTTCCATCTATCCATGTTAATGATGGTACATGGAAACCTATTTTTTATTTAGCAGAAAGAGCAAACCCTGGAGATTTTTTCACTTGTTCGGAGTGATTAGCTTTAGTTTTACTGAACTCTCAGAGTAGAAATGGCTTGGTGCCTTACTGCCAAGGTTTTATTACTTTTCAATGCCCTTGTTATAGCAAGGCATAGTTTATGCCATTAGTTGTGAGTTCGAGGCAGAAAACTGGTTAAATTATGAAGTAGTTAGTTAATGAATTCAGTTTCAATATTCTTTCATGTCTGCAGGTATATTCGTCAATTATGCAAGCTATGTAGATTACTCACTGTTATAGACCTTATTAAATTGACATTATGGAGCAATGCAATGGTATTATTGTTAACAATTTCCAAATGATGGAGAATAATTACTTTATTTTTTGTGCCTTTAACCTGTTTGTAGGCTGTTTGTTATAGTTTATATATCTATAATATCTGCTTTGAACTATTAAATATACATACTTTTTTTATGGTTTTTTTTCCATGCAAATATTAAATTTTCCATTCTCGTTAAAAATTCAACCATAGGGCCTATAGTAATAAGTAGGGGTGTAAACGGGCCGAACACGAGCGAGCCATGCTCAGCTCGTGTTCGGCTCGTTTATATTTCGAGCTCAAAAAGTATGTTCGTGTTCGACTCGTTTGCTTAACAAGCCGAACACGAGCTGTTCACGAACAAAGAGTCCTTTTAACAACCCTAATCATGTAGCCATAAGACAATAAGGGTTTGAGCAAGATTTAAAAATTATTATTTATATTAAAACATCATTTGAATCTAATTTAATAATTTTAATTCTATTTTCTTTAATTGATTATAAATCTTTGTAGCCTTGTAGTCAATTAGATTTTTTTAAAATACTACTATATATATATATATATATATATAAACTTGATGAGTAGTATTTCGAGCCGAACACGAACGAACACATCTTAGTTCGTGTTCGGCTCATTAACTTATCGAACAAAATTAACGAGTCAAACACGAGCTTTTTAACGAGCCGAACACTAGCTGTTCAAGAACAATGAGCCGTTTTGATAGCCCTAGTAATAAGGCTTTCCTTGTGGAAGCTTGGTTAAATAAAAGATGAAAATTTGCTCAAAGAAATGTGCTTAAGATTAATATAAAATTATAAAAATTTGTGTTCACCTTTGATTTGCCGTGTTTGGAAACTACTGTCATACTATAGACGGAGAGATCAATTCATTAGAACAATTAGATTATTGGCTGATGGGTTGAATAGTCAAGGCCAACTAGACCTAGAACATGCAGTGTATAGCTGTATACTCATGGGTAGAAGTTAAAAAACTACTATAAATGAGGAAAACTATTTTCAAAACTAATGGTTAAAAATGTTAAAGGGCTAACCATTGACACTAGGCTTATTGCATCCATGGTGTGCATGACTTGCTTTTTCACTAATTATCTAAAGGATCATGAGGCAGCTATGTATCATCAAATAAGATGATGTTTTCTCAAATCAAATTGTAGTTTGCATAACTTTTTGGTGTTATCCATCCATAGCAATGCAAGGAGAATTTACATTTAACTGATGTATATTCATGAGTTCTAAAGAACCCTTCTTTTGCATTTGGGTTCTCCTTTACTTATTGCTTTTCTCTCTCGTCCTTTTCATTCTTATACTCTCTTATAATCCTTCTTTTTATTTATCTCTCTATTAGCCAGGGTTTACTCGAGAATGTCAAACAATGATTGAAAAGCAGGAGGTAAAGATGTTGTTAGTTGTCGTAATCCCAAAGGAGAATAAAGACAATGTCACTGACCACTTTCCCACATGATACAAGTTGATGATTGAGGTTAGGTCAATATCTCGATAGGAAATGAATTGGATACGTGAATTCTTGAAGTCGATTGATGTAGTAGAGACAATTAGCGATTGTTACTTTGATGACATGCCCTTTGTGATGGCATTGCTTCATTTTTTCTGACTCCCTCACAATTGGCTTGGTTTTAATTTTATTAAAATTTTTTAATTTACTCTTGGATAAAAAAGTACAAAATAGTTCTCATCTCTAGAAAGTTTTTTGTGTAGGAACTTGAATAAGAAATTTTTTTTTTTTGAAGTTATTGCAAGTAAACTACTTCGCCAATGTCGAGATATCTTAGAATTGTTGATTGAGCTACGTTAGAGCGATGATGGAGGGGAGCATATAGTAGTTCTCAATATTCAATCCTTTTTGAAAAGGAGAGGAAGGTATCAAAATTCGGGTTCCGTGAGGAGAGTGGAGAGAACTAAATTTGCAAGTGTTAGAATCCATGCTCTAATCATAATTGGTTAATTTAAAAAGAAAACTAAATACCTATATATGGAGTCAAGTTAAAATTCAATCTAAATTGAAAATTCAAAAATAGATATATTAAAAAAAGCTTAACATCAAATTTAAAATAAATAAAAAACTAAAATAAAATACATTAAAACTAAAATAAGTTCTAGTGAAAATCCACAACACTAAAATAATCTAGAATGAACTTATTGCATCTTTTGTACTCTTATCAACTCGCTTCGTTTGATAAAACTCTTTTGTCAAAGAGTCAAGAGGAAGTTCTTTCTTGGAAGTCTATTCTCTTTGATGGAGGCAGTGAAATTTATTTAGATATATCTCTTTCATTATCAATATGTGCAATTTGAACATTGAAAGTAGGGTTTAGCTGTTTTAAATTTTATTCATTAATGAATATCTTCGTTATTGTCGATATGTGCGATCTGAACATTGGAAGTGAATTATAGCATTTTTAGATTTGACATTTCAATGCATGATATATCTTGCTTTGATCAACACAATACAATTATATAGTGGTAATACAAGGTTAATATGCAATTCTTGTGATAATTAGACAACAATTGTATAATTTGTGAAAAAAAGTTTTATGTATGGAGAACAAAACCATGAATCAATCTATTTTTTCATCTCAATAATAACAATAATAGAAGATATTCTTGTTTCAATAATAGGTTAGAGCAAAATCTTAAATGTATGCTTAGGAATAATATCAGGAGCAACCATATGACCAAGCTCAATAAGAGGCTTGATCATTCATGGCTAATCTTCATCAAGCTCGTCTGTAGAATCTGGATCTTGACAATACTAATCCTCTTAAATAAACTTGACAGATCTTTCATTTTTATACCCATGGAGGCGATAGAAGTGTCTGTAGTTCTAAATTTAGTATATGTTTATATACTTTAGGATTTTGAGAAAGTGTTATGTGATATGATCTATCATCATAGTAAGATTGTTCTTGAAGGCGATGAACAAGATGATCATATGCATAACTATTAGAAAATATATTAGTATTTTCAAAATGCCAAATGCAATATGATGCACGGAGTTCATTTTCTTTGTTGCAATGCACACAACGTGAAGTAAAGCACTTGACTATTATAAACTAAAGCGCTCATTCATTATATATCATATATCTATATATTATATTCATGCAATAGTCATTTTATCAACTAAAAATAAAACCACATTTGGTAAAAATTTCCTCAAGTATCATGATACATCAACAACAATACTTTTTCAGCTATTTAGAATTAAAAATAAAGGAATCCAGAATCAAAGAATGAAAGTCATGAAAACATTGTTAAACATTATAACTTAAACAAACATTCATATGGTTGAGAGACTAGCTAGCGATTGATAGGTTGTGGTAGTGTAAAGTGAGAGTATGAAGACAAGGCATCCAGAAGCATGCATAGGATAACTGAGAAGAATTCTCGAGAAGATATTGATGCCAACAATAAAAACCAATTAGAAGTGCTTTAAATATTTAACGGGTGAGAGATTGTGAAGAGAAGAATCACTAATAAGCAAGATATTATCAAGAATTTAGTAGTAATAAATCAAAATAGAAGATTTGTAAGGACAGAAAAATGCTTGTGCTGTAGTTATTGGAGTAGACACTGTACTAAACCATTAAGTTTGGTCTTGAATTTATCTTTGAGGTGGAGCCAAGCACACAACACTACTATGTGAAGCATAATAATTCACTTGCTTTGCCGAAAACTAATGTGCACGACCCAATTTTAATATCACTAAAATACATGTTGATTATGTGCATATTGTTCATGAGCACGGTCATTATGGGAATATTGATAAAATTATTATATTGCATAAAAAATGATATACTTGTTAATTTAAGGTATGTTAGAGGTTTATATTTATTACAATGTTATTCTTGCTTAACTAATTGTTATGATAAGTATAGTATTATTCATTATAGTTGTCATAAGAATAAGAAACGTTTTATTGTGTGCAATCGTGCAAATAATATGCATGATAATTGTATAATCCTTTAATAGCTTCATCTCGTACCTTCAGAAAATAGGCATACTTGTTTATTATAGAACATATTTTTAAATTAAAAGAATATCTTTAAACTATCCATAACTAGATTAATCTGGAAATAAGGTAGAATAAAATTTGATGCATTTCTTATCCTTGCATTCCCTGCCCTATCTCTTCTACCCACCAAGCATCTCCCTATGTGGAATCCATTGGGAGGGGGGAAGAGAGATAGGAAAGGAGGGATAATAAAATTGAGGATATTTTTTGCAATTATATTCTTAATTATGGTAAGGTTGGTGTAGCTCCAGTAACAAACAAAATTAGAGAGAGCCGTCTTAGATGGTTTGGTCACATTAAACATCGACTATGTGATGATTCGATTAGAAGAGTAGATGTTTTATATTCGACTTATGTTAAGAAAGGCAGAGATAGACCTTAGAAGACTTGGGCTTATTGTATAAAAAATAATCTTAATTTATTAGAACTAAATGAAAATATGATACTAAATAGGATGCAATGGAGAAAAAGGATTCATGTAGCCAACCCCATGTAGTGGGATTAAGGCTTTGTTGTTGTTGTTGTTGTTGTTTAATAAAAAACAATAATTTAAATTCTTATTTTTAAAAATAGCGTTTCAATTTAAAATTCAAAATAAATTAAAATTTAACTCAAAATTTATTTAAAACTTACTACAATCTAATTTAAAATAAAGATAATTCTAACATTTAATGTTTTAAAATTAAAAGATTTTTAAATTATCCATAACTAGAATAATCTGGAAATAATGTAGAATAAAATTCATTTCTTATCCTGTATCATCAAACCCAAATTGTTGAGGTGGCAGTTGATATAAGGTTGGTGATGTTGGTGGTGATTATGAATTGAAGTGTTTTGGAGGATTGCTTATTAGAATTCAATGCGGCTTAGAGAGATGGTTGATGGGTAGAAGAGATAGGTTAGAGAATGCAAGGTTTTAGTTGGAGGTTAGGTTTTTGTTTCCTAAGGTTGTTCTTGTTTAGGGGATTGGATTTTTCAACAAGAATGAAAGGACAGGATTTGAGGGGGAAATTTAGGTTTTTTATTGTAACTTGATTTCTCTTTCAGATGGTCCTTTTCTAGAGAAAATCATATTACTTTTCTGAATGCAAGCTTTCTAGAAGATAACATATTTCTTAAGTTTGACAACGCTGAATGCAGGATTTTTAGCTGGAGGCTTTGTTTCTGTTTCCACTGATCTTTTTTCTTTGACAATGGAATAGGGTTTTGCCCGCCACAACTGAAGGAGAGAATTTGAAAGGATTCTAACTTCTTAACTTTTGGCTTAATTGCCCTCTCGAATTGTCACTTTCTTAAAGAGTTAGTGACATTGCTTTCTTGGGTTATGACTTGACTGGAGGATTTCATCTAAATGAACAAACTCTCTCTTTGAAAATTTTCCTGATCCTGAAAAAAATCTTTACCTGTTTCAATTATGACTAAATTCTTCTTTGCTTGTCATATGATGCCTTGTAGTTAACATATACAATGATGAAACATATTTTAATTCTTGATTGGTCAAATTAGTTGTAATTAGGTTTTAATTACAGTGACATCTTAGTTCATACCATCTATGCTGTGCATAACTTTTCTTATATTCTAATGGTTTAGGATCATGGTCAAAATATCTTGGCCAAGCTGCGAAAGAATTTTCTTTATCTCTTTTTGTTTCTTTGACATGGTAGCATGATATTATTCCTTGGCCAAGTTTGGAATAACGCCTTTAAAATGAGAAATAAGTTTCCTTTTAAATTTCTTAAATTTGGAGCTCATTTTGACTAATTTGACTTATAGAAATTGAAAATTTGTGATCTGGCTAGTTAAAAAGGAAATATTTGTATTTCTTCTCGCAGTGCAGGCATTTAACTTTGCATTTTCTGCCCCAATTTTGACTGGGAAAGAACATTATATGCACATAGTAGACAATTTTGACTGGGAAAGACAATATGATAAAAATGCCTTTTTTCTCGAACTGAGATTGGTCAACCTTTTTGAGAAGCAAAATACAAATATTAAAGAATTTCATCCTTGAGAAAGCTTAAGCTTATATGCGTTGTGCTTGGTTAATATTTTCATGGTGCATTTAATTTACTTTATCTTGTGCTTGCCTGCTGCATCTCAGCTACATTTTCTCTTGGTTCTAATTTTCATCTATAATTTATGAATTTGATGTTTTGTTCAATAACCGGTTATATCTTTTGACATGTTGATTTTTTTTTTAATTTTTGGAAATTATTGTCTTTACTGTGTTAAGTATCCTTGCCTTCATATAATTTACAAGTTCTTATACAGTTTGCTATCCGTTTCTTTAATTTGTTTTGTCCTCTCTATTCTACTTCAGCTTTATCCTTTATTTAATGTTTTCCTAGGCAAAACTTTGGTAAGCAAATGATACCTTGTAACTAGTTGCATGACTTTTTTATAAAGAAGAAAGACTCTAAGCTTCTTGAAAAGGTTGAGAAAGGTGTTAGAAGATTAAAGAAAAGAGCAGCTAAAGAAATAAATAAGAACTTATATAAGAAGACCTTGATATGACACCGAGTTGTGTTACCCTAACCTGGACAAACTAGCTCTAACATTTTCCACTTTCGCTTGGAGGCTCCACTTGTACTTCAGATTTTTTTCATCATCACCAAACAAAGTATGAAATGGTGACTGCTGGACTGCATGTCACAATCATTTTTTGTGTCAAAAACCTTATTCTTTATTCAAATTCTTAGCCCCTAGTGAATCAAATTCTAAGATATTACACTGTTTGTGACACGATCCTTAGTTGCTACTTGGCCAAAGTTTGGATAAAAGGTACCATCCTATAATAATTTCTATATAGATAAAGATGAGAAGATGTGATGAAAATTTTCTTTGTAATTATTCTTCTATATAGAAATTCTTGATAGTACCTTTCCGACCAAACTCGATATCAAACTATCAGTCAAGTACAAGTTCACCTAGAATTTCTTGTTAGATGAAAGGCCTTAGAGCTGATCAGAACTATCCATGTCAAAGACAATTTCACCTTTTTTTAAAATTTTTCTCTAGACATTGTCTTCAGCATTTGTCACCCACATAAGCTCTTAATGTCATAGCAGAAAGTCAATGTTGGTGAGTGTGGAAACCACTTCACTTGCCAATTGCTGTCCATGAAGGGTATTTCGGCAAAGGCGCTTCTTGTCAATTTTAAGGCATCATGTTGCTGTTATCATGATTAAAAAATTTAAAAAAATAAAAGAAAACACTTGATTCATGCTGCATGGGAGTGGCCAAGGGTACCTTGTCTACCATCTTCGAATGAAATATCTTATTTAGAATCCCTTTCCTGTAGTGTCAGGACAATGATGTTTCTTGCCACTTTTCCTAAGTTGTTAGAAGCTAAGCCACTATTCAATTCTATACTTGATGGAATTATGAAGTTCCTCTTGTTCGGAACATTTTCTTATTTCAAATTTCCCTCTACAATCAACTTGGACCATGAAATGCAATTCACACAAACAAGAAATTGTTGATTTTTTGCTCCAAGAATGGGGTCAATCAATAGCTCTCTTCCGTGGTTCATCCGTAAAAGGAAGCTTTTTTACATAAAGGTTTCTTGCCCCCAATGAGCTCCGATTAGTTTTTTGGGTGTATTCCACTATCGTTGGTGCGACACCCTTTGCACTTGCCCTGGGATGTGAGGGCTAAGAGTGAATATAAAGATGCACAAAATTAAAAGCAAGTATTTGGATGGCTAGATAGAATCTGTTTGGATTGCATCATCCTTATAGCCTTTGGCAACTCCTTGATATGGAAGAGGGAAAGGAAGAACAAAAATAGTGTAAAATGTGCAACTTAGATTGACTATAGTACACAGATAAGTGTATTGAATAAAGACTGGATTTGAAACTTCTTGCAACAACTAGCTAAAGAAGCTGTTAGATAGAATCATCAAAAAGTTTTGTGCTTTGTGCAAACTTTGATGAAATAATGATATTAGGCCAAGTGAACGTAAGAAAATATTTAATTAATGAGATTTATGAAGATCTGAATGAGTAAGAACGTTTTAATAAGTTAAAAAACGTAGCAAATCATAAATGAAGCATCTATCACGTGAAAATTTAGCAATGAAGTTGGGCAATATCATAGGAGTTAAAAATGAAAATGTTCACGATGATAAAAAGGATGAAAATTTAAACATTTGCTTTAATTTTTATGAATGAAGTTTCATGAACACGGAATCTAAAAAAAAAATTATACAGTTGCCTTTGAAACATTTTTATTTCTCAGTTTGGCGCAAATCATGTAGTATGTTAGTGAGTGGTGGTCTTTGCAAGGAATCAATGCCCATTTGAACATGTCTCTTATAATTTTTTAATCTTTAAATTAGCAATTTTTTACAGCAACAAATAACTTGTACTATAGTTGTATAAATGGCCTTTTCTGTGCCTGTTCATCTATCTAATGCTCTTTGCTAAAAAAATTCTAAGCTAAGTTTATCTCAAAGAGCAGAGGCATTATAAGAATCTACTTTACTACCTATTTAAAAGAAGGAACGATATCATGAAAACATTCTATATTTTTCAACTCTGCTTCCATTAGTTGACACACAAAGTCTGATGAAAGCTTTTGTTTTGAAGTGCTGAGCTTTTCTTTATTATTTAAGAAATAAATTGTTTTTAGCCAAGATTGAATTTAAGGAGGGTGTACTCCCACTGTCTTAAAACGGACATGCCAAGACCCTATCGGTTATCTATACCCAATAAGGTTTTATTTCCTGGTACAGTTTTCTCATTTCGTGACTGTACATTAAACAATTCTTTAAGATTAGATGGCTAATCAGGGCTCCCGATTTGGAACCTGCAAACGTTCAAAAGGAATTGATTTACCAGTCAGTGATCTTGTAACTTTGCGCCTTCTTGCACCTCCAACAATGTATTATTAGCCATAACTACCATCTTGAATGCCCTGAATTTCCATATGAATTGTAAAAGGTGAATAAATTTCAAAATGGTCATTTCAACTTTTTGAAATAAATGAAATTTAATTTAATTTGATAATATTTTTACATAAGAATAGCAAGAGAAATAGTTTGGACTGCCCATCTTTATTTAGGTTGATATTCAGTAACACCATGGGCTTTCATAGGTGACTATGCTTCTTAATAGTTGATTATATCACAGGTGCGTGAATTTTACTACAGGACTTGACATGGTGGCCAGGGAGGACCAACCAGTTCGGGCTTCCATTCCTCCCTTTCACTTCTCTCCCCTGCCCCACTTTCTTTCTTTGCACCTTATCTAAGCTCTAAATCAAAATTTCTAAATATTTTTATTCCTCTTTCCTAAATTAAGATATTTGATTTTATTCTTCCTTCTTGTTTTAAAAATCATTTATAAAATGTAAATTCTGATTTTATTCTCCTTATTTTACAATGCCTTTCCTAAAATTTGAAATTTCATTTTATTCTCTTTCTGTTTTAACTATTGCATAAAATAAAGTTTTAGCCTAATTGTAAATAGAATATTCTTATTTTTGATATGTGAATTCAGGTTTTAGCCTTTGTATATTTTCTTCAAAGGTTGTATCTGATGTCGAGGTAGTGCTCCGGTCGTCCCTCGTCCGAGGCGGTGACCATATTCAAGGGCTTGAGTGGTGCTCGTTCTATAGTTTAACTTCGACGAGACGTTTATCTTATCATACTTCCATTTCCTTGCTTCCTTCCACTGCTGACAACCACCTTCTTGGTCCCGTCCAACCATTGTAGCCCCTCCAACTTGCTGTCCAGCCCTTCCCGACAATGCGCTGGCACCCCTACAACAGCTACCTTACTTTCACGGCCTTTCACATCGCTGCAAGTGCTTCCCTACTAGCTGTCCACTCTTCGAAAGTGTCGACAAACCTTCCCAGCTTCCATCCTACTTCTTCCACAACAGCCTCAACCTCTCCTGCCTTCACCGCAACCGACGATCCAACCTCTAATGATATTTCAGCTTCTCTCCAGCTGCAGTTTAATACCGTTACTATTGCCAACCTGTTGTCCTACTTCTTCCACAACAGCCCCCACTTCTCCAACCTTCACCGCACCGCCCTATCCAGCCTCCCCTCGCCAGACTCCCTCCTCATCAAGCATGTTATATCTTTTTAGTTGAGCCATTAGTTGTAATTCTTTTTTTTTGTGCTTTTGTTTTGTGTGTTGCCTTTCGTTTGTTCAAGTTTTCATTGTAACTTTGTTTTAAGTCAATAGTAAAATTGTGTCTTGCATCGTGGTTTGGATTAACTCCGATATCATTTGGTATCAAAACTAACCCAACTCTAGGCTCATTCTAGGGTCTCTAGCATCCGCCCCTACCTAATCCACCACAACAATTCTTTTATTTTATTACTTTATTTCCTTCCACAAATCCTAAACCATAACCATGCCACCAATGAGATCTATGCCCGAGCTTACCCGAGACGAGATATGGCTAGTGCTCCGTCGTCTTTAGCGAAGGCTTATGGATATTGAAGAGGAAATCCAATGGGAGGATGCTCTCGATTGTGATCTGGAAGGTCAAAGGGAAGAATGAGAAAATAAAGATGAAGCGAGAAATACATCACCGGTTCCTACCAATTTACTATTGCCAAAAGTGGCAAACTCTAGCTTACGAAGTAGAGAAACTGTGTCACCAAGCGACTCCCCTTGCTACTGTCCAACAAAACTAATTTGCGAAGTCTGTCACAATCAAAAGATATTGCAAGTGTCATGGATTTGGACATGTTGAAGTAGAATGCACAATCAAAGGAGTGTTCTACTTCACTAAGCAGGGCATCATAAAAAATTTGGGTAAAGACACCGCAGATACTGAAGAGCAGTTCAAACAAGAATCTTCATCCGATGACATTTTTCCGCAAGGAACCCCTTTGTTCGTGGATACATCCAATGCCTGTCCTCCATGTGATCAAAAGGAACATGTGAATTTTGATGAGATGTGGTTCTTATTCTCCTGTAGGATAGAGAACTTTTTTTGAGACATAAAATTCACGCGGACTAGATGTCAGAATTTAAAATTTCAGTGAATGTTCTTAGTAACGACCAATTGATAGCATCACAGGTGGCTACATTTCCAACCCTCTCCCCCATTATTATGTATGAAGAGACGAAAGGCTAGTTTGACGCTCTTGTTATTGAAACACAACAGAAGATGTCAGTTTTCCAAAACTTTAAGTGTCGGAGGGAAGACCCGGAAAATAATAAGAATGACAGTTCAACCAAACTCTTGCAAATCCTCAACCACGTGGGGCCCAACTTGTCATAGATGAGAAGCATATGAGGTATTTACTTGTTCAGAATATGGCTGGGAGAATTTACGTGGTGGTATACTTTGGGCTCAGATTGTGCCAAATCAGAACGGTTCGATAGTGAGTTCATGTTTTTATTTTTCATTAATCCAAAAGCATCTTGCTTCTCCAATTTCAGTTTCTGCTATGTTGCACCTCATGGTGTTGCTATGCCAAATGGATTTTTATTGAAGAACTTGATGCAAAAGAAAGCTCTCTGTAAAATTGCATTCCTATGGAAGGCTTATCCAGACCCTAAACTAACTTATGCCATGGAATTAGTTGTGCGGATGGGATTGGGCAAATCAGAACAGTAAGGTGAAACCCATGTGTTGGTGTAGCTGCTGATGGTGATTCTAATTGTAACGTGATACTTGGTAAAAGGCTCTTTGTAGCAAAGTTTGATTTTGTTGCCATCATCGCTGTTGACGCTGTTTGGTTTATTCCATTCCTTACTTTTCTTCTGTGTTGAAGGGTGTTGCCAGGAGCGTGCCAACCTCTGCTGCGCTTGATGTTGTAGCAAAGAATCTAAATCCAAATTTTTTTGAGGTGCCAACTGGATGGAAATTTTTTGGCAGCTTGATGGATGATGGACTTTGTTCAGTATGTGGTGAAGAAAGCTTTGTGACAATTCAAATCATATTCGTGAGAAGGATGGGATCTGGGCAGTTTTAGAATGGCTTTTTATTCTTGCTTATAAGGGCAAGGACAACCTCAATGGGGGAAATCTAGTGACAGTAGAAGACATAATTCGCCAACACTGGGATACTTATGGTTGCCAGTGGGATTCAAGGGTGGCTGACAACGACACGAAAGCTTTGACCTATAACGTCGAAGCTTCCCAAACCTTGGGAGTCTAACGCGGGGGCTATGGAGGACCAAACGGTCCTCAAAGTGAGGAGGGCTGCTGCTCCCTTTCCCTTCTCTCCGTATCCCATCTTTCTTTCTTAGCACTTTTCTAATATAAGTCTTTTCAATTCAGAATTTCTGATTTTTTTTCCTCTTTCCTAAATTCCGAGATCTGATTTTATTCTTCCTTATTATTTGAAAAAGTTTTCTTAAAATCTAAAATATGATTTTATTTTGTTTTCTTATTTCAAAAAGACTTCCCTAAAATCTGAAATATAGTTTTATTCTCTTTCTTATTTTAAGTATTGCCTAAAATATAGTTCTAGACTCATTTTAAATAGATGATGATGTGCTTAGAGTGAGGGGTCTTGTTTTTTTATATTTGATTCAGGTTTTAGCATTGATATTTTCCAATCAAGGGTTGTATCCGACGTCAAATTAGTGGTCCGACTGTCCCTCGTTTGAGGCAGTGATTGTCTTCAAGGGATCGAGCGGTGCTCCGACTGTAGCTCGACCTCGACGAGGCATTCATCTTATCATACTTCCATTTACTTGCTGCCATTTCAGAATCTAGCCAACACAACCCCCTCTTCCACTGCTGTCAGCCACCTTCTTGCTCCTATCCAGCCACCGCAGCCCCTCAAACTTGCTGTCCATCCCTTTCAGGCCCTTCCTGACGGCCTACCGCAAGCCTTACAACAACTACCTTGCTCTCCTGGCCTTTCCCATCGCTGCCAATGTTTCCCCACTCGATGTACACCCTCCGAAAGTGTTGGAAAACCTTCCCAGCTGCTGTCCTACTTCTTCCACGGCAGCCCCCACCTCTCTGGCCTTCACCGCAGCCGTCGATCCAGCCTCCAATGACGTTCCTGCTTCTCTCTAGCTATGAATCGACCCCGTTACTATCGCCAACCTGCTGTCCGACTTCTTCCAAAGCAGCCCCCACCTCTTCAGCCTTCACCTCAGCTTCCAATCGAGCCTCCCCTCGTCTCTCCTCATGAAGCATTTTGTTTCTTCTTTGTTGAGTCATTAGTTGCAATCCTTTGTTTTGTGATTTTGTTTTGTTTGTTGTCTTTCTTTATTTCGAGCCTTCATTATAACCTTGTTTTAAGTCGGTAGTAAAATTGTGTCTTTGCTTCGTGACTTGGGTTAACTCCGGTATCAGGACTGGTGATATTTGTTCTGCATTCAATACTGTTTTCCATATATATGATGCCCAACGATCAATTTCTTATCTTTTATAACCGTCTTAGAGCTTGCACTTGCACCTTTAAAATCTGCTTATATGGATGATTATTTTGATGGTTAATTAAGATCATACTTTATTGCACTCCTCTTGCAGGGAATGTGGGCAATGTTTATTTTGGACCAAACCATCCAATGAAGCCACATCGTCTCTGTATGACACATCATCTTGTTCTCTCATATGAACTTCACAAGAAAATGGAAATATATGTTAGTTCCGTAGAAGAATGGTTTTTACTTTCTATTTAGTGGAGCTTGAATTATGACATAGCTTTTATTTTATATTTTGCAGAGACCACACAAGGCATTTCCTGTCGAGCTTGCCCAGTTCCATACACCAGATTATGTGGATTTCTTACGCCGAATTACACCAAACACGCAGCATTTGTTTGCAAATGAATTGACACTGTGTATGAATTGGAATAAATTTATTTTATGATTATTATCTGATCTTAGCTTTGTACTGCTTGTTTTTCAACAATATCAAATTCGTTCAAGGTTGATTCCCAGTATGTAAAGGAGCTAACTTAATTTTTAGAGCATATTTTTTTTCAACTGATTCTCCTTTCAGATATTTTGATGTGTTTTGAATCTGGATATTTTGCCTAAAATTAGCTTAAACTTTTCAAAATCATCACCTTGCTTTCAATTTGACAGAATATAAGTTAATTGAGTTGAAATAGCCAATGGCATAAGTATACAAAGCATATCATTATATTCATGGTAAGGATAAGCAAAGCATTTGGCATAAAAAGGTAAATTGTGGATACAGATTAAACATTGGAGTTGTTGACCAGTCCACAATTACAAGTCCATAACTATAACATACAATATAAGTTTGCATCCCATTTGGTCTAGTGGTTGGAAGTTTTTTCTTTGATTATAAGATCTTATGTTTAAGGCCTAAAACATACATGCATTTATGTGAGTTAAAAGAGAAGAAGATATAAGTACACAAAGTCAACCAACAAACTGATAAATCTAACACTTGTCTCAGACTGGCATCTAAAATGAAGTAGAGAAGAAAAATAGTGCAATAATTAGTGGCTACCTCGTCATGAATGCCATGAAAATAAAGAAAATCAACATCAAATCGAAGATGGTGATCATTGTCTCACAGTTCTTGAATCTACCTTCGGATTAAAAAATAGTTGTCACCATAGATATCGTCCTCATCTGTATTTCTGTCTTCATGTTCATCATTTTATTTGCCAAATGGAGCATGCTCATCATATTTTAGCTAATCTGATCAAATATGTGATTCTAAATATATTTATGGCTTCATTGCATATAAAATGACATCTTTCAATGTTGGATAGAAAAATGAAAGGGAAGGCATCTTCAAAAATAACATATAACTATGAAACCTTGTACTCAAAGAGTTTTTTCTACACGGTAAAGGTTGTATTGCAATTAATTGTTCTAAGTAATTTTTTTTTTAATCTAAAAGGTTATTGTATGAAAATATCAAATGATCTAAGTCCACTAAATTTGTGAAATTGAGCAAATCAGTTCCAAATGATATGTAGTTTGAGCAAAAGTTTTTTTGCCTTAAATGGACGTTCTCCAAGTAACTAAGAATTGTTGAGCATTGTAGCAGTTATTGGAATTCTAAGTTTATTCATGCATATGCTATTGATTGAGCCATGATTATTACTCTTAACATCCTATTTAATGAAAATTGTAATACAAACTAGATTTTTTTTTAATGGATTGGAGTTCTTCACTATGTTGGATCTTTAAATTATTTTGCGCTCTTTCTTTTTTGTCGTGGTTGTAGTATGCATCAAGCTTAAATCGTTGGAAACATCTTATTTATCCCATGATGCACTCGTAGCAAATACATTTTTGTTCTCATAAAAAATATAATAGAGACCTCATGGGCTTATGGGGTTAACAGTATTTGCTTGTTAGGCTAGAAGAGAAGATTTATATTTGATATCGAGAGGGTTACTTGTGTATGCTAGGATCAGAATACAATGAAAATTTATATGAGCCTGTATTATTTATTTGGGCGAGAGCTACTTTAAGATCAATGCTAATTCCCTTACTATTGGGAAATTATCCTATTAAAGTAATGCTGATGCTGGATGTTTCATCTTCTTAACTTAATGTGGGGATGGGTATCTTTCTATATATCTTTATCTTACACAGTCGTTCATACGCAAATGCCTGAAAGTTTCCATTTAGTAGAAATTGTGTTACTTTCTTTATTTAGATTTTATCTTAAAGATGTTGCTAAAAAATCATACTGCTACAGATAACCTTGGTGAAGATTGCCCTGTATTTGAGAACCTGTTTGAGTTCTGTCAAATATATGCTGGTGGAACGATAGGTAAACTATTGACACAAACTTACTTTTCCTTGTTTTATATGTTTCTAACCCACATTCAACATTATAGATGCTGCACGAAGATTGAACAATCAACTTTGTGATATAGCTATCAATTGGGCTGGCGGTTTACATCATGCAAAAAAGTGCGAGGCATCAGGATTTTGCTATATAAATGACTTGGTTTTGGGTATCTTGGAGCTTCTGAAATATCATGCCCGTGTTTTATACATCGACATAGATGTTCATCATGGAGATGGAGTTGAAGAGGCTTTCTACTTTACTGATAGGTATTCTTCTTTTCTATTTTTTTTCCTGTATTAAACTAAACACTTGAGTTATTCTAGTTACTAAATTTGGAAACATCTTTTTTTTTTAAAAAAAAAATCTGTATCACATTTGATTGAGTAGAGTTTAATGTTCTATCATGAGTGCTAACAGTGTAATATTACAGGGTGATGACTGTTAGCTTCCACAAGTATGGAGATATGTTCTTTCCCGGAACTGGTGATGTCAAGGTTTCTTTTTTCTGTCATCTTTAATATTGATTGAGATTAAAGTCAAACTGTAAATATTTTATGATGCATGAGATGAATTTTGAACCATCAATATTTTTATCAATTTGTTGGCTTTACTTATTATAGAACCCATATTCAAAACTAAAGCAATGTTAAATGGGAAAACTGAGCTTCAGCGTTGGATGAATAAGAATGAATGGGCCAGAACTTTGAGTGATATAGATTAAGAAGAGTATTGATTTATGTTTATTTGGCTATCCCTACAATAGTGTTTCTGCCAATTATATTTAAGTTGAGCAGCACAAGGACTCCATCTGAATACTCTTAGGAAGGAAATACATGTGGTTAGGCTTAGAGTTTGATTAGGATCGCATTTTTTATCTATAAAAATGAATTCTTTTGATTGAAGTGGATGAATTTATTGACTGTCCTTGTGTTCTTCTATCTTACTTATATTTTACTGGTAAGAGAGGGAGAAATGAGAGGTTAGACAAACTAAAGAGGGAGAGGGAACCGAATGTGAAGAGTGAGAGGAATGAGAGGCAGTAAAGAATTCTCATTTTGGAAAAAAAATGCAATAGGTATAAATAAGCTTTCTATTTGTAATAATAGGAGAATAACATTTAGTAACAAAGTAGGAATGAAAGTTGATTTCATATTCAAAGTTATACCGGTATCTTAGCCACCTTATCCACAAAACAAGTAGGGAGATGGTAATCATAATATCTCTTTGAATAGGAGAGAAAGCATGGAAAGGCCATCTCTCTCCTTGGATCAGGAGTTGTGGTAGGGTACCATTAAAACTCATTTTGGATTATTTGTTGACATTGCACTTCATGCAGCATTTCACTCCGTGATGGTGTGCCACTTCTACGTGCTTGAATTGAAGTGTCATCCAGATAAACTTTTCATGTGAATCCATGAGATTCTATGAAAGCTTAAACATGTGTTTGGTTAAAATGAATTGCTTAACCTATTACTCATATTAGCTTTGGCTAGGAACAGTCGGTTAGTTCTCATGAAATTAACAAAATCTGATCAATTTTGGTTGATGGTGCTAATGGATGGAAAACTTCGAGGGTCGTGGAACTTATCATCAATCTTTTGCTTGTAAATCAAAATTTAAATATAGGGAGAACCTCAACATCAACCATACCTTGGTCTTTTGATATATATCTTCTTCTTTCTAGTGAAAGGCTTGAAACTTTCAACAAAGGGTTTGCAGTAAACAATTAATTGTTGGGTTTCTTGCTTTCTTCTTAGGTGGACTTGTTGGTTTTGTTTGACACAAGGTGCTCTCCTTTTTGAATTGCTTACACCTTTGCAGTTTGTTTTATACGTAAATCGTTTGTTCGTAATGCTGTGCTTTTGCTTGCTTTGCTTGATAATGTTGACACGTGCTTGCTTGTTGAATTTACGGATATTAAAAGTCCACTTTAAAAATGAAGCGATGCTCTAGCCACAACATTGCTTACAAAGTAGGAGCTCGCAACTATGAGTGCTTGTCATGCTACTATGTTGTATTGCATCAGATCATTGAACTCTCAGCTCTTGTTCAAAATGAGATGATAGTGTCAAAGTTTAGAGAAAAATAGGCTGAATTCTAAATAGGCTCGATGTCTTTTCCCTTTACTTTCATTCCATTGAATAATAATCCTACAATCTATTTTAGGTACAAAATAAAGTACATAATCTATTTTAGGTAACTTAATAATATATATTCCTAATCTAAATATTCAGCTAAAAGGGAAATAAATCATAATAAAAACATTGGAAATAATTTAAATAATGAAGCTCCTAATTATAGAAAACTTCTAATTTAGCTGGCTTATTTTCGCCCTTGATTGACATCCCCTCTCAAATTGCTGCTGACTGATCAGGAATCATCAATTTGCCAACAAGGAACTGATAACATTGTCAGTATGTCAATTCTTTCTGTTTGACATCCCCCCTCAAATTGATGCTAACTGATCAAGAAGCATCAATTTGCCAACTAGAAACTGATAACATTGCCTAAAGCTGTGAGTGCCGAAGCCCGAGAGTGTCGAAGCTCGAGAGTGTCGAAGCTCGAGAGTGTCGAAGCCGTGAATGCCGAAACCTTAGATCTATGGTTTACCGAAGTTGAAGTCATCGATCTAAGGAGTGTCGAAGCCGAAGCTTAAGCGGACGAAGCAGTCGAAGATGCCACAAAAGCAGCGATGGCTAGCGATAGAGATCCGAATCAGACGAAGCAAATTAAGTGAACGAGATCGCAGATTGCGGATGCGACTTGAATCACAGTCGTGATAACCGATTACATGATTGCGGACGAGACAACAAATGGACAGGATCGCAGATCGCAACGGACGAAAAGCCTTAGATGGGTGAATCAAGGCAAAGAAATAGTTCCTCCCCCGCAAGAAGGCCGGCGGGAGGGAGTCTTGACGGTCCTCCAATAACTACCGGTGGTTAGGGCACAATTTTGGCTTTGCATGTCAAAGTTTTTTAAAAAATAGGTTGAATTCTGAATAGGCTTGTTGCATGCCTTTTCCCTTTACTTTCATTTCATCAAATAATAATCTTACAATCTATTTTAGGTACAAAATAAAGTGCATAATCTATTTTAGGTAACTTAATAATATATATTCCTAATCTAAATATTCAGCTAAAAGGGAAATAGATCATAATAAAGACATTGGAAATAATTTAAATAAAGAAGCTTTTAATTATAGAAAACTCCTAATTTAGCTACCTGATTTCTGTTCTTCCTGATTGACAGATAGTTCATATTTCATGAAACATATCAACTTTTACCACTATAATTTGGGCATGAACATTCGCTTTTCTTCATCAGTTCTCATGGTTGTTTAGTTGTTGCACATTAATTTTCTATACTCTCTTGCCAGAACTAGCTACTTTTGGGTGTTTTTTTCACACTCTATCGGGGTTCTTGCATGCTTCTCACTAGTATTTGTTTTTTATGCTAATAGCTTTTGACTCACAAGTTTCTTATCAAGAATGCTTTTCAATGTATTTTTTGCGTGCTCATTGATTCCTCATCTTCATACTCTCTTGCTTCACGCTGCCACTGCTTCTTGATTATCAGGTGGTCTCTCAATCTAATTTTTAAATTTTAATTGCTCTTTCATCACTTTATTCTTTATATCTTCTGTTGGAATTCATGGGCATTAAAAGTGAAAAGTAGGACCATTTGGTATAGAAGGAAAGCACCAAATGATGAAGGAAACCTTGGCCAACTTTGGCATTGAAGGTCTACTTGGAGAATCTTGCTATAATTTTGATTTTATGTATTCTAAGTTGGAGGGCTATTATGTGAGTTTCAATTAAGGTTGTATGACTGCAAATGCGTTTCCTATTTTGATAGATTATTTCTCTCATTTTCTTCATAGGTTAGTCTGTGTATTACCCTGTATTAATAGCTTTTAATGAATATGAACTCCTTTGTTCTTTTATGTTGTCCGCATAGGCCTTTTGATTTCTTAATGTTGGGCCTTTGGCCTTCATTGCTGCTTACGCTTACATGAGCCCTAGCAATCTTGCTGTAGATCTCTACTCGTTGATACTCTTACATCGTTTTTGCTCTCTTCAGCCTAGTCTAAACAATATCAATAACCGTCTCATTACATTAGCCCTAACAGCCGCTCAATTTAGATTCTTTCTCTCAGCTTGCTTCATTGTTGGTCACAACTCTTGTGACTAACTTGCGATATTGTTTGCTATTGATCTCCTCTACAACCTCGACCTTATAAGCTTCTAGCTGCTGTATTGCAATTACAATTCTTTCAAAAACATTCATTGTTGTTTTCCTTCGATAAATCTTCTAGCAACTGCATTGTTTATTCATGCTCTCAACCTTGATGATTGCTGCTCAACTACTCTTGCGACTTATTTGTGACATCAGTTACTTTGAATCTATTTTATGATGCCAACCTTTTAATTTCAACCATTGCCTTATGTGGGATTTTGAGTTCCCTAATTTAGATTTCTTCTCTTTTTTTGCTTTACTATGTTGAATGTTCTTCTTTCTTTAGTTGTTTTGCTTTGGTAAGTTGTAATTGGCATAATTAAGTTTTCCCTAATAGGAAATAAGATAATTTCTTTTATAATAAGGGGAAGAGTTGTATTATGATGATTAAGTAATAAGAGAATACGATTTTCTCCAGCTTTTTACATTGTATCGGAGCATTAGGTTTGACTTCGACAGGATTAGGCCTATGTCCATCATCTAGCGTTGACTTCGTTTGAATCGCTTTATTGCGTTGTCCCCTCTTCTGGATTGATCGACCGCATTGTGGATTGCTCGTCCACATCGTTTGCTCATCGGGATTTCTCATCCGCATTATCCACTCGCCTGGATTGTGCCTCTGCTTTTAGTGCTTGTATGGTTAGCCCCATCTGGTTCGTCTGAACCATCATTTGGCTCCATTTGAGTCTCGCGAAAACCCTCATCTATCGGCCCTCCTTATCATCCTTCATCGGCCTGCTTCTGCTGTTGCTGCAGCATCCCTCATATGTCTGCCTTTCTCGACTCCTCTTTCTTGCAGCTGCCAATCTCTCTGCAGGTCATTCCTATCTCGAAACTTCCCAGCCTTACAATTGTTTGTCGTTCAAGCAAACAACGCAATTGGCTTGGAATTTTTTCCAACCATAAACATGTATATAGCTTATGACAAAGTATGACATGATGATGTCTAGTTCTATCATAGAGGTTAGTTCTGCATCAAAAACCAAAAATTCTGTCCAAACAACCTTGAAACTCTCTCAATTCATAACAAATCATAAACTTAATGGCCACAACTTCCTTCAATGATCACAATCCTTGTTTATGTATATTTGTGGAAATAGAAAAGAGGAGCATCTCACGGGAGAAGACATAATTTATCAGCTCAATGATTATAACCATCGCTCATGAAAAATCTAGGATCATATGGTTATGTTTTGGTTGATCAATTCTATAACAACAGAGGGTGGAGAAAATTTCTTGATTTATATAACAACATGAGAGATTTAGGAAGTAGCCTGTGAGACTTATTCCAATACCGAAAATACTGTAGAATTGTTTGAGATTGAGACAAAAGTGCATAAGCTCCAACAAGAAGAGTTAAGTGTGACTCGATACTTCAACAAACTTGCAAAGTGTTGATTACAATTAGATATGTATGATATTTAGGTATGGGAGTGCCTTCAAAATGCTATGATGTACAAAACAATAGTGGAGAAGAAAAAGATGATCAAG
>NEWO01000176.1:626223-641535 GCA_003013225.1 Phalaenopsis aphrodite
AATCATATTTATCATCTGCCTTAGTACAAACCATCACGTTCTTTCTCTATCATCTATAGTGACATTTGGAGACCTTCAAAATTGAAATCCATTAATGGAGTCAGATGATTTATCTCCTATATTGATGAATACACTAGGAATAATTGTATATTCCTCATGACGGAGAAATCTGAAACTACATAAATCTTTCAATCCTTCCATAACATGATTAACATTCTATTTCAATGTAAAATTCAGGTTCTCAAAACTGATAACGCAAATAAATACTTTAACTTTATCTTGGACTCTACTTCATAAAGAATTATATCATCCATGTGAGTTTCCATGTTAAGACCCCATAACAAAATGGGATAGCTGAGTGGAAGAATCGACATTTCTTTAAGTAATATATGTTTATAATGTTTTCTCACAACAACCCAACAGTTTTATGGCGAGATGTCGTCTTCACAACCACCTTCATTAATAGAATGACTAGTAGGATCATTGGTTTCAAAGTGCTTCTCAATGTTGTGATGGAGAAATTCCTTAATATTAGAGCCTTCTCATCCAACGTTCCTTTAAAACTATGTGGCTGTATCTCCTTTGTTCGCATTCACCAATCAAACCACATAATGCTTGACCCAAAATCGATCAAATGTATCTTCTTGGGCACCATTTGAAAACATCTAACCTGAAATTGATAATAATAATCTTTCAAAAGAACTTTGTCTGTATACTAGGAGAAATAAATTCACTGAGCCGTTCACAACCAAACCTGAATTTGCACATCTCTAAAGCTTTGATGGAGGTGAAATTTGGTGGAGAAGATAGGGAAAGTTGCACAAATTATCATATCCAGGAGTATGTTGCTTATACGTGGTTATCATCACCTCAAAAAGCTTTTGTATCTAACATTGATTGTATGCAGATACCCAAGTCTATTCATGAAGCGCTTCAAAGTTATAACTGAAAAAGACAGTTGAAGAGGAGATCTAAGCACTTAATCAAAATGACACATGAACATTTACAAAGCTTTCTCCCGATAAAAGACCTATTTGGGGTAAATGGGTGTTCGATGTCAATACAAAGCAGATGGGAGAATTGAGAGGTTCAAGATTAGGTTGGTTGTCAAAGCTTTCACTCAATTTTATGGGATCGACTATCAAGAGACTTTTGCACCAGAACTAAGTTAAACATATGGAGATTCTATTGGGATTCAAGTTGATATTAAGCATGAATTTTGAATGAAGATCTTGAGGAATAAGTGTATATGGAGATTCTATTGGGATTGAAAAATGACTCAAATAAATATCTGGTTTGTAAACCGAAAAAAGTTACTTTATAATCTCAAATAATTAAGACAAGCTTAGTTTGATAAGTTTCCCAAGGCTATGAAATCTAACGGGTACATTTAATGTCAAGTTGACCATATCATACACTGCTCATAAAGCATAGAGAGGGAGATATGACAGCTATACTCATTCTTTATGTAGATGATATAATCCTGACATGTGATAATGAAAAAGAGACTGAGAAGATTATGAGGTTCTTGTCTTTGAAATTTAAAATAAGGACCTAGGAGTGGTTAGATACTTTATGGGTATGGAAGTTTTAGGTCCAAAATGAGAATTGTGATTTACCCAAGAAAGTGCATCCTAGAGCTATTAAAAGACGATGGATTTCAACAAAAAGGTACATTTATGGGAGAAAAGATACCAGTGGAAAAAGATAGACACCAGAGATTAGTGGATAAGTTTTCTACATCTCACCCACCAAACCTAATATCACTTACTCTGTTGGTATTGTGAGTCAACATATAAACAATCCAAATGAAGAATATATAAAGATGGTTTACATAATATTGGTGTTTCTTATAAAGACCCATGACAATGGTTTATTGTTTAAAAATCAAACAATAGGGAGGAAGAGGCTGCAATGAAGCTTGTTGGGCAAGAGAACTGATAGATAGAATATCCACTTCTGAGTATTGTTCATATGTATGAGGAAATCTTATCATATGGATGAGGAAGAAACAAAAAGCAAGAAGTGGCGGTCTCTAGAAGTAGTGTAGAATTTCAGTACCATGCACTTGCTTTGGGAATCTATGAAGGAATGTGGATCCAAAGGTTACTAATTGAGCTGAGATACTCCACAGTCAATCCCATAAAGATTTTCTGTGATAGCTAATTTGTCATATATATTGCAGGGAATCTTGTGCATTATGACAAGATCAAATAATATATTGAGATTGATAGATATTTTATCTCTGAGAAGGTCAATTGATGCATTATTCACTTAATTTACATTCCAACTCATGTTCATTTCGTTGATGCTTCACTAAATTTCTACCTCTAGGGAGCTTAATTGATTTGAATACCAAGCTAATTTTTTACAAAATCTATGGGGGAATTCTGAGTTTCCTAATTTAACTTTATTCTCTTTGTTTATTTACTTTATTATGTTCCTTTTTTAGTTGTTTTTAGTTGGTAAGTCGCAATAGGCATTGTTAAGTTTACACTGGTTGTTTCTTATATGATAAAGGAATGAATTGTATTTTGGAGATAAAGAAATAAGAGAATAAATTTTTCTTCACTTTCTACACCTTCCTAATGCGGATGTTCTAACAACATCAGTTACTGCAATCCTTCTTCAATTCTTCCAACAACATCCTACCTGCTTCATTTTTGTCGTCTCTTTATTTTTCATGTGGCTGCTACCTCTCATTTGTCTCTAGAAGCCACAACTCTTGTTGTTCTGTTGCGACAATATTGTCGAAAAGACCTTCAATCAGGTGCAGTCAACTCATCAAGTGCACATATCTGTACAATGTTTGACTTATGCATAGGTTGAATAAAATAAATCACTTTAAGTAATTATAATTTTTCAAGATGTTTAAAAGGAAAATGGAAGCTTAATTACTTTATAGGGACATCCAAAAGAGGTGATCTAATATTTGAAGCTTGGGATGTTGCTAAGTTTCTTTTCATGTCATGGTTATGGGACTAGATGTATCTCCATTAGGAGCTACAACTATGGAGATCTAGGACTCTGTTCTAAATCTCTTTCTCTAGGCAGCTTAATTGATTTGAATGCCAAGTTGGGTCTTTACAATATCTATGGGCGAGTGTGGAATTTTGAGTTTCCTAATTTAACTTTATTCTGTTTTATTATTTACTTAATTATATTCCTTTTTTAGTTGTTTTTTATTGATAATTTGTAATAAGCATAATTAAGTTTACACAAGTCATTTCTTATATAATAAAGGAAATAATTGTATTTTGAAGATTAAGAAATAAGAGAATACAATTTTCTCCACCTTTCTACACCTTCCTACTGCAGATGTTCTAACAACATTGATTACTGCAATCCTTCTACAATTCTTCCAATAGCATCCTCCCTGCTTCATTTTTGTTGTCTCTTTTTTTTTTTTCCAGAAGCTGCAACCTCTCATTTGTCTCTAGAAGCCACAGCTCTTGTTGTTCTATTGCGATGATATTATTAAAAAAGACTTTAAATTAGGTGCAGTCAACTCAACAAGTGCACATATTTGTACAATGTTTGCTTATGCATAGTTTGAATAAAAAAATCACTTTAAATAATTATAACTTTTCAAGATGTTTAAAAGGAAAATGGAAGCTTATTTACTTTCTAGGGACATCCAAAAAGTGGCGATCTAATATTTGAAGCTTGGGATGTTGCTGAGTCTCTATTCATGTCATGGTTATGGGACTAGATGTATCTCCATTAAGGACTACAACTATGGAGATCTAGGACTCTTTTTAGTGCACCTCTGAAGCTTGTGATGCATTTAGCTATATGAGTTTAAGATGAAAACAAATAAAACAAGATAAGGAGGAAAAACAATCACAAAATATTGCATTTAACTAAAGAGTATATGGTAAGAGGTAGATCATTATTAAGTATTTAAAATGAAGTACCCAAAAGGTGCTTTGCTATTTTGAATAATTTTATTGAAATGGAGAAGTTATATGATTTTCTTGTTGGAATTAATACTAATTGGATTTAGATTGTATCCAGGTAGGAAACAACTTTACTCGAAGCAACTTTTTCTCTAATCCGTGCAAAATAATGTCAAACGGCTATAATGCTTTAGCCACATGCTCTGGAAGGTTCAATCTCGCTGACTAAAATTGAATTGCAAAGTAAAAAAAGTAAAGATATCTAAATCATTGAAAAAAGTAACGAAAGAAACCACTTATTTTACACGAAATGCAAAAAATCAAGACAAACCAAGGATAATCATTGGAAAGACAAACTAAGGAAAATCTTTGGAAACTAAATGAGAAACTACCATGTTAAAAAAGGGAAATTAGGGAGCCCAATAAGGGGCTAAATCTTATACTTATTTGATAAAGCAAATTTACAGCACTGAAGAACATGAAAATAGAGGACTTAACCATGAAGGGATTGAAAAACTTAGGAAGCTTTATATGAAAACACTTTTTAATGTTTGCTTACTTGTACTCTCAAGTAACTCTTTATTTTGTTCTGATTTTTTTTTAAAATGTGTTTGATCAACTCTCAGGCAACATATCACATGCCAGACCTTTAAATATTTCAAATATTATAATTGATTCCCTAGTATTAAAAAATTATTTTTTACAAAAAACTCTGTTGATATGGTTGTAGTGCTTGACGATATTCATGCCACATTCTTTCCATAAAAATGTCCATATTTTTAAATTATTTCATGTTAAAAGATGGCAAGATTTAAAATACATTACAATTTTTTCTTAAAATTATTTTTCTTAGGACTGATTCGAGGAGTAGGATTGGATTTGTTAAGAAAAGGGATGGACTCTTACTATCTTGAAACTTTGAGTACTTCAAATTGAGTCACTTATATGTATTTGTTATTTCTTACTTCTTCAAATAAAGATGTCGTTTGGCCTTTTCAATTTTTAGTTTGGTCATCCATGTTTAAGGTTTAAATATAGTGTTTGTCTGTCTTTCAGATGGTTGAATATCATAGATTTTCATTGCGATATTTGCGAGTTTGCACATTACAATCTCCTTCTATATTAGCAATAGAAGGCGCTCTCATCATTTTGAATTAATCCATTGAGACTTTTGGGCATTCTCCATGGTTCCAAATGTTAAGATTATTTTTTTCTTTCTGAATGTGTAGGAACTTGTTGGTTCATTTCCTTAGCTACCTAACCATTGTGCTAAAATCACATGGATATACCTAGTTAAACCAATACATGATGTTTTGTGATAGTATTTCTACATTTCAATCTTATTTAAAATCAATTTTGGGTAAAATCAAAATATTTATATTTGGTAATATAGAAGATTAAAATTAATTAGTTACTACTTTGTTACCTTCAGAAATATATTATTCATGACTTATCTTCTGTAAATACACTATAACAAGATAGGATTGTTTAAAAGAAAAATGGCCCATTAACCTTTTTTCCTTAAAAAAAAAGAATAAAGACCAAAATGGTTCCCAAATTATTTGGAGGGGGGCCAAAATAGTCCCAGTCTATGTAAAAGATCACTCCAGTCCCTAGATTATTTAAATAGGAACAAAAATTGCCTCTGTAAGATTGTAATCTAAATATAAAAGAGTTTGGGGACTGGTTTAGTCCTATTTAAATATTGTAAAAAAAATTTCTTTTACTAAGTGTGGGATCATTATAGCTCCACCTATAAAAAATTGTTGGATTATTTTGGCTCTTTTCTCATAATAATAATAATAATAATAATAATAAATCATATCTGGAGGAAGTTATTTTCATTAAAACTTACCTGATAAATAAATTTTTCTCATGAGTTGTAGAATATTAAACTCCCTTGGAGTGCTATACTAAAGTCTAGCCTCTTGTCAGAACCTCTAATAGTCTTTTAGTTAGAATATTTTGGTGTCTCTTTCCATATCACTTTCCATATTCAGTCTAGAAATAGAAAAAAAATTGAGCCACATAGTTGTTATGTGTGTGCTATGCACAAAAGATACAAATATATCCTTCTCCTAGGAAAATTTACATATATGCTAATGTTACTTTAATGAAATATAAAGTATATTTAGTAATCTTATTTTTTGGAATCAAAATGATTTTCACAGAAATTTAAGGCAAACAAATATTTTATATCAAGAACAACAAATAACTCATCAGGAATACATAAAGATAAACTCCTATAATTCAAGAAGTAGGCGATCTTTCCCAAATTCTACAATTCGAGAGGTAGAAAATCTTTTCCAATCTCTAATCCTAAGACTCAAGACCTAATTTCATCACCCTAAACTATTATGTTATATTTCTACCAAATAATAATACATAATAAAGACTAAATTGCGCTCAGGCTAATAAAGACGACAATCCTTAAGAGTCGGTGTAACAATACTCTCCTTTCAAAAAGAAACTCTATCTTTAGGTTGGAAAAAAGTGTGGGTGTTCCTCATTCACCACAACCTTCTCCGTGTCTTCATCCTTTTCCTTCTTCTGACATACTTAGAGAACTGGTAATGTTAGATTTTTGCAATGGTTTCCTGGGGCAAACTTATCATCACATTGAAAATATAATCCATTGGTTTGCTTCTCCTGAATCTCTATCTTTGTAAGGCGTTTATGTGTCACCTTAGGTCGCGGCTTGTGATTTTTGTCCTGCGAAGCCTCCCTCTGGACTTCCACTATTTGAGCTTTTGTTATTGTTGTGGTTGTAGCAGTTCGGTATGACACTACACCTATGAGGTATTTCAACCACAATCCCTTGCCTTCAATCGCTAGGTTCGGTCACTCGGATCATGGCTAGGGCAAGCCAAATCATCGTGCTTCTCGGATCGCTGTTAGGGCAAGTCGAATGTTGCTTCTTGATTGGATTACGTCTGTCACAAGCCACGACCCAGACTTTGGGTCAATCTAGTTAGCTCTCGCGACTGTGTCGCTTGGATGGAGCGGAAGGATGTGAGTTTCGGAAATTAGGGTTTATCAGACTTTGTTACCAACTGATACCGTTCTATGGCTTCTGGAAGGCGTTTCATAATGCAAAGAAGTGTTAGAGAAGTTGTGGGAGGGGTGATGGGATAGAGAGAATGGTAGCTGCTGAAATTTCTGCCTGGATGACAATGGGACACCAAATCGGAAAGGATAGCAATTGTTTTCTTGCGGCAAACAACAATTTGTTGCAAGTTGGACGACAAAGGAGGTCTTCGAACTTTTAGTAGAGATCACCACTTTAATTCTATTAGGTTACAAACACGCCACCTGAAAGAAATTCAAAGATACAACACTCCGATAGGGAAAATTAGGAGAAAATATCTCCAAATAACATAGCAATAGCAAAAAATTCTCTTATCCAAAAAATAACATATAAATACTGCCCTTGTAGAAAATAACCTAATTAGAAAGAAAGAAATAAGAGTGAAATCACTGTATGTCCTTATATATATTGGTCTGTTGGTGGCGGGGTCACTGTATGTCTCCTCAAGTTAAGGGTTCGATCCCACTGTGGCGCAGGGGCTCTGGAATTTTAGGCACATGACACGGGCTCTCATCATGGGGCCAAAATGCGCATGGGAAATAGATATTTGGGCCTCTGCCAAATATCAATTTCCTTATATATATATATATATATTCTGAAATAGAAATAAATCATTTTACTTCCTCCCCAGCTCTTTACCTATACATAAAAAAAGGAACACCTGATACATGTTTATCTTTTATGATATGAATGTGTCAAAGTTAACGTGGCTTAAAGGAGAATAAGGCTAGTGTTGTGCTTAAAATTTGTTTTACTGGTTATGAACTACATCTTGATGGTGACATTTCCATTAATGAAAAATTGAAGATCAGGGAATGATAACAAGTGGTCAATTATGGGTTATATATAGGATATGATGGATGAGGCGAAGGATGTCATTAGTCTTATATTTATAGAAAAGATGAAAAATATATGTAAGATGACGAAACACATTACTGATGGCAGTTGAAGTTGACCGTCGTGGATAACGCAAGGTACCATGTAAATTTATAATTTTTTTTTCAAAAATATAAATAATATGAACAGTTGATGAAAGAGATGTCGTCACATGAAAGTTGGTAAGGGACTCGAATGAGAGGCTGGTGATTGATGTTGAGCTATCTATTAATGATCAAGTTGGAAGTCTGTTTGGGGTAGAGCTTGCATAATGTACAATACAATCATTCAATTTTCAATAGAATTTTCCATTTTGGGTAGACTTAATTGCTATTTTTGTAGTTGTATTTATTGTATGCAAAGATAACTTTCTAACTGTGGAGTGGTGGAGGATTATATTAGATCGGCACCTAAGGGCTTATTTTTGTGCGGCGGCATTTTGAAAACGCTGCCGTGCTGTTTGGTTAGGACGTTCGGTCCCGCGTTACCAAAACGACGAAAATCACTTAATATATTTTCTTCTACGGATCGCACGCAGGGGTCCCTGTGCGTTCGACGTTCGCGACTGGTGTTTAGGGCTCGAATTTCTCCCGTGCCCCTGCGAGATCTCTCTCGCGCTCCCCCTCGCCCTCTCCTTCCCTGATCTTCTTCTTCGTAAACATTGATTATTGATCGTTTCTGTAGTGAGATCTATGTGTCGCTATGCTTTCTGGTAGGTTTTATGGCTCAATCTTCTCTGGTTGGTTTTATGTGGCTCGATTTGATTGTCTTCATTTTTTGCAAGATTTGGTTTTTGTGAGGGTTTTCTTGAGGATGCATTTGCTGGATTATTTGGGAATGCATTGAACGCATTGAATCTAAGGGTTTTCTGCGATTTTTTTTTTTTGGTAATATCGCAAGAATGATAAATGAGCAAATCCCTTGAATGCATTGGATCTGTGTTCCACTGCACTCGTTATATTGTTCTTCATGTTCTTGTGTTAAAACTTTGGTTTGAAATGTGGGAACTCAGGTGGTTCGAAATGTTGGAATGTGCTTCAATGCGTTAGATGACCTCCTATTCCTGTGTTAAAACTTCATGTTTTGAAATGTTTGAGTGGAAAAATTGCTGTGTTTCGAATGCTTAGGGTCTATTTCTGATTGCAACAGATGGAAAATTTTGAATGTCCTATATGCCGAGAAGAAACGATACTCGAAACTTCAATTTGCAATGCAAATACTAATCACTGTTAATAGAAAATGATGCATTCATTGTGGAATTTATTTGCAATGCATTTACATACATGCTACTCTTTAGTTAGACGATATATCATGGTGCATTTGTTTGAATGTTGCTCAGTTGTATAATGGGAAATTTATATGCAATTCATTTACATACATTCCACTCTTTACTTAGCAATGAATTTTATCATTTTCATTTCTGTGTTGATGGGGTTTACGGGCTTCCTTTGATGCCGAGGGTAGAGAGGAGATACGATACTTATATTTTATAGCTATGAGTTGTATTGGTCTTTAGAGATTTGGTTATTATATGAGAAGGTTCATATATTTAGAGCTGTTTCGACATTTGCTAATATTTTAGTGAAGGAGATACAATGCTTATATTTTTGAGTTATTTCGGCAGTGCTTCCGGTGGAATTGGGTTCCACGACATATAAGAGAAGGTTTATATCAAATATGATGTGTATTGCTTTATTTTTACACTATTTATATCAAATATAAGATGTGTATTGAGAATCATAGCTATGTATATGAAAGATCTCTATTGTACTTTAGTCGTAATGTTCTCCATTGAGAAGCATTGCTATGTAACCTTACACAATTGCATAATAAAACTTGTTCGATGTCTTACTGTGGATGTAGGTCTTTAACCGAACCACATAATTCCTTTGTGTTATTAATTTTTATTTTTCTTTTATGAGCAAATTTCAACACAGTTGTTCGTTCATTAGGAGAATTTCCTGTAACTTCAGTTGGATCTGTTGTGGATGTATGCTCATTTTGTGGATGTAGGTTTTCTTTTTCTTAAGATGTTTGTCTTTCATCTCTTGTTGGTGCATTTGGATAATTTTCTTATGCATGTTTAGTTGCAAAATGAATTTCTTTATACAATATGCAATTCTTCATATAGTTTCACAATGTTTAAGACAAATGAAGGTGGTCTCTCAGCGATGTGGGATAAGGAAGTTACAAATATTTTCTGCAACCTCTGCATCACCAAGATTGAGATCGAGAATATACCAACCACCTATTTCAACAAAAAAGGTTGACAGAATATAGTTAAAAGGTTTAAAGAACTGACTGAAAGGGATTATGATAGGCTGAAGTTTAAAAATAAATGAGATCAATTGAAGGAGTGGAAAATTTGGAAGGAGCTGAAACGTGGATCCATGGGGTTGGGCTGGGATCCAATCAAACGGACAATTGATGCTCCAGGTGAATGGTGGGCCGAGAAATTAGAGATAAAATTGTTATTATTTTTTTGTTAATTACAAATTATTTCATTTTAAACAATTATCCCCCTAAACCCCCCTCTTCATTGTAATGTTATAGGCAATGCCGACAACGAAAAAATATAAGCAGAGTGGAATTGAGTCGGATCTTGAAGATAAACTTGACATAATGTTCAAGGGGTTATAGCAACGGGAAAACATGCATTTAACCCTACTAAAATGGGGTTTGCAGGAATACCCGATGATTTTCTACCAAAGTCGGTGACAGTTGAAGAAGAAATGCACTGTATTAACCAGAAGGAGATTGGGGAATCAACCTCACAGATGAAGAGGCCCGGGCTAGGAAGAAGAAGAAAAGAAAATGACAATTTTGTGAAAACTTCATTTGCAGACTCATTGATGCTTTTGGAGCTCCACCGCCTGCTCCACTTCCTGACATCACTATCTTGGAATATCTTCGAACTTTGTCTACCATCGCTGAAGTAGCAGCGGATAAGCGCTTTCATGCAATAAGTATGAAAAACTTGAGGATCCAACACGTAATCACATATTTATGGCGATGGAACCAGAGTCGAATATTTACGTGTTATTGTGGATGATTGAGTTTTTTGACCTCTTTAAGAAATCTATTTTGTACTCTTCGAAGTTATGTACTCAGTTGTTATTTGGAGTTGTGTTTTTTTGAGTCGAATATTTATGTGTTAATGTGAATGCATATTAGTAAAGTTCTACATTTTTTTAATTCTAAATTGATGAATTTTCACATTGTTTAATTCTATAGATTAATAATTGATGAACTAACCGAAATCTTTCCTTCTTTAGGATGGATCCACAACATGAACGTCGTAAGAGAATGACGTGGACTGCAGTTATTGTCATATTATTGTTGGAATATTACCGATAAAGCAATGTTCGTATACCCCGAATGACCTCCAGCTTCGTTGGGGATAAATGGGTTGGTGAGATATTTTCTGGACATCCAATTAGGTTCAGTAACATATTTCGAATGACTGTACCGATATTTATGGATCACCTGCACGATTTATCCTTGAATCATGGACTCCAAGGTTCTTTGAGAATGACGAGAAGGGATGTATTGGCTATAACTCTATATATTCTGCCACAGAATGAATCAATTAGGGGTGCTATAGAGAGATTTTAGCATTCATCGGAGACAATAAACTGTTATTTCTCCAAAGACATACAGACACTTGTTAGCTTAGCCGCTAAAATCATCAGACCAGATGATCCATCATTTGCTAATACTCCAGGAGAAATCTCATCTGATCCCCGTTACATGCCTTACTTCAAGGTAACTATTATTTTATTTATGTTCATATCAAAAGATAAATATTTCCTAATCTTGTAAAACATAATTGCATAGGTGCAATTGACGATACTCACGTTGATGCCCGAATACCCAGCCAGGACAATGTAGTTTACATTGATCGAAGTGGTTCGACTACTCAAAATGTCATGGTGATATGTGACTTCAACATGTGTTTCACATATGTTATGACGGGCTGAAAAAGGGAGTGCACATGATAGTCGAATTTTCACCTATGCTACGAGGAATAGATCGTAGGGTTTTCCTCATCCGCCATCAGATATGTTTTGATTTATAAAATTTCAAGTTATAGGGATTTATTGCAAATAACAATATCTTCCATAACAGGAAAGTACTATTTGGTTGATGTTGGATACCTTATGCAGAGGGGCTATCTGAAGCCATATCTAGACACTAGGTATACACTAGACATCATATTCCTGATTTTGAGCGAGCAAATGACACTATTCGTGGTACGAAAGAAATGTTTAACAAATGTCACTCTTTACGTGGAGTAATTGAAAGAAGATTTGGGGTTTGGGAGAAGAAATGGGTCATCCAATGTGATATGTCGTTATATCCATTTCAGAAGCAGGTGCATATTGTGGTGGCAACAATGACACTTCATAACTTCATCCGACGACACCCTTCACGTTCAGATACAGACTTTAGTATGGCTGATAACGATGAGTTGAATGTCTATGAAGAACTATAAAAAATTATGATCGGGACTTCAGTTCATGAGGATGAGATTCACTTTAATTAATTTGAAGTTCATGACGTGGAGGGTGTGGCTGAGATGGCTGCTCTGAGGGAATCTATAGCAGATGCTATTTATGGCAGCTAATCCAGCACGTATTTATTTCCTTCGTACATATGTAGATCAATTTTTATGTGTATTTTTTTTGGAATAAGTTCTGACATTCATTTTTTTATTTTTTTTCACAGTTATACAAACATGACTTTTAGGATATCAGTTACAGACAGAATTATTTTGTGCTATTGTGGACTATATGCTCTGTTGCTTACGTTGCGTCAGTCTCATAGCTTTGGGAGGCAGTTCTACGATTGTACCAAGGGTATTTCAGCCGTTGTGATTTTTTCCGGTCGGCTGACAGTTCCACATATTATACTGCCAGCAGTGATGAAAATTCGATGTTTTTACAGGTTGATAGTGCAGTTGAGGACAGACGTAGCTAGAGTTTGAAATTAAATATTTTAATATTTCTCATTGTAGTTGTAATTATCTNTTAATTCTAAATTGATGAATTTTCACATTGTTTAATTCTATAGATTAATAATTGATGAACTAACTGAGATCTTTCCTTTTTTAGGATGGATCCACAACATGAACGTCGTAAGAGAATGACATGTGTTGCAGTTATTGTTGGAATATTATCGATCAAGCAATGTTCGTATACCCCGAATGACCTCCAGCTTCGTTGGGGATAAATGGGTTGGTGAGATGCTTTTTGGACATCCAATTAGGTTCAGTAACATATTTCGAATGACTGTAACGATATTTATGGATCTCCTGCACGAGTTATCCCTGAATCATGGACTCCAAGGTTCTTCGAGAATGATGAGAAGGGAGGTATTGGCTATAACTCTATATATTCTGTGACAGAATGGATCAATTAGGGGTGCTATGGAGAGATTTCAGCGTTCATCGGAGACAATAAACCGTTATTTCTCCAAAGGCATATAGACACTTGTTAGCTTAGCCGCTAAAATCATCAGACAAAATGATCCATCATTTGCTAATAGTCCAGGAGAAATCTCATCTGATCCCCGTTACATGTCTTACTTCAAGGTAACTATTTTTTATTTATGTTCATATCAAAAGATAAATATTTTCTAATCCTGTAAAACATAATTGCATAGGTCCAATTGACGGTACTCACGTTGATGCCTGAATACCCAGCCAGGACAATGTGTCTTACATTGATCGAAGTGGTTCGACTACTCAAAATGTCATGGTGATATGTGGCTTCAACATATGTTTCACATATGTTATGGCGGGCTGGAAAAAGGAGTGCACATGATAGTCGAATTTTCACTTATGCTACGAGGAATAGATCGTAGGGTTTTCCTCATCCGCCATCAGGTATGTTTTGATTTATAAAATTTCAAGTTATAGGGATTTATTGCAAATAACAATATCTTCCATAACAGGAAAATTCTATTTGGTTGATGTTGGATACCTTATGCAGAGGGGCTATCTGAAGCCATATCCAGACAGTAGGTATACACTAGACATCATATTCCTGATTTTGAGCGAGCAAGTGATACTATTCGTGGTAGAAAAGGAATGTTTAACAAATGTCACTCTTTACGTAGAGTAATTGAAAGAAGATTTGGGGTTTGGAAGAAGAAATGGGTCATCCAACGTGATATGTCGTCATATCCATTTCAGAAGCATGTGCATATTGTGGTGTCAACAATGATACTTCATAACTTCATCCGACGACACCCTTCACATTCAGATACAGACTTTAGTATGACTGATAACGATGAGCTGAATGTCTATGAAGAACTATAAAAAATTATGATCGGGACTTCAGTTCATGAGGATGAGATTGACTTTAATTAATTTGAAGTTCATGACGTGGAGGGTGTGGCTGAGATGGCTGCTCTGAGGGAGCCTATAGCAGATGCTATTTATGGCAGCTAATCCAACAAGAATTTATTTCCTTCGTACATATGTAGATCAATTTTTATGTGTATTTTTTTTTTGGAATAAGTTCTGACATTCATTTTTTTTATTTTTTACACAGTTATACAAACATGACTTCTAGGATATCAGTTACAGACATAATTATTTTGTGTTATTGTGGACTACCGGCTTCGTTGCTTGCGTCAGTCTAATAACTTTGGGAGGCAGTTCTACGAATGTGTCAAGGGTATTTCAACTCGTTGCGGTTTTTTCCGGTCGGCTGACAGTTCCACATATTATACTGCCAGCAGTGATGAAAATGCGATGTTTTTACAGGTTGATAGTGCAGCTGAAGACAGACGTAGCTAGAGTTTGAAATTAAATATTTTAATATTTCTCATTATAGTTGTACTTATCTTTACCCTTTTTTTATTTCTTATGGTACTCACGAGAGTGAAAATTGTATGTTATCTTTTGGAACCGGTCTATGATGATTGTATGCTTATGTACTATATACTTCTGTACTACCAATACGTTATTCTGAATAAGTTGTTCCAAACAATTTTACCAGACGGGCAGAAATGTCATTTATACAATCATAACTACTAATAAGCTATTCTGAATAAGCTGCCCCAAACAGCAAGCAAGATTATTCTGATAATCTATAGATTATCAGATTACCAAAATAATCTGTTTATCAGCAGATTATAAATAATCAACAGCTGCCCCAAACAGACTCTTAGTCTTTTATCATTATTATGGTCTAGTATAAATATGACTAATATGTTTAAGGTTAGGGTTATGTATGAGATTTTTATTGTGAGTCTTAGGTTTAGTGTGAGAGAGATTTCCTACGTCTCGAATTATAGGAATTGGGAGAGATAGCCTACTTCTCAAGTTGTAGGCACTTATCTTTGTATTTGAGTTGACTGTTGATGTTCCTACAATGAGTTAGATGTGTTTGTCCTAATTTTTACGGAGAATCCTATCAAATTGGTTTCAAAGTAAGATTT
>NEWO01000176.1:656528-699925 GCA_003013225.1 Phalaenopsis aphrodite
AAATATTTTAGCAAGTCCATGTGATCATTCCTGTGATACAAGCATGATCGCTAGAAGCAAATGGACGGATCCGCGGCTATAATGACCGAACCCGCCAATACAGTCGCGATTCGAGGGTTACGCCCAATCCGAGGGATCGCAGCGAACAGAGACCTCAAACTTTCATCTTACAGGTCGAGGGGATAGCAGCGAACAGAGACCCAAAGCTCCCATATTTTGAGATCCTGCCGATCTGTGTGTGTATAGTTGCAGTAGGTGCTACTGGGAAATGACAACGAGATTTATGTGACCCGAAAACACTGATTTGTGGTACAGTTGTCATAAGGCTAGCTGAGAAGAGACGAAGGGATTTTAGTGTATAAAATTATCTTTGAGATCGAAAAATTTTATGAAAAAGATGGCATTAAAAAAAGTAGATGATCTGGAAAAAAAATTGGAGGAAGAGATGAGTCAAATCAAATATGGGATGGAAGAAAGGTTCGCCGCCATAGAGGAAAGGTTCTTTTATATGGAGAACCGACTGGAGCATAGATTCGAGAGGATGGAGGAAATTCGAGAAATGCTAAAAAGACTCGCTGAGATACAATCCAAAAGAGAATGTATTGAGAATGTATTGGGGTTTAAAAAATAATATGCAGTGAAAGCTTCAGGTATTGAGAATGTATTTTTTGGGATGGTTGAAATATGATGAATGAAGGTTTTGAGGCCAAATGCATCCAATCAACAATGGATTATATTGATGTTATCCATTGCATATTCTACTGCTGAACTGAGAAAAACATAGTGTCGTTTACCTACATATTACATCATTCATATGTGTTTATATTTGTAATGCTTAAATTTTATTTTTTTACATTTATACCACCAAAATCTTCCATATCAGTAGGGATGTCAGAAATTGACCGGAGGACATAAAACTGACTTGAAAATTCGGGTTTGGGTTTATCTGAATAACTTTGGAGTTGTGCTCATGTTAAGATTTACGACGAGTTTAATTTGTAGGTCAGATTTAAGTTGTTGATCTGTCGACCTTTAATTTACTTGAATTTTATTCAAAATTTTGAAATTGATCTGATTTTGACCCAAATAATTATTGATCTTACGTTAAACCAATTAAACGTGTTGGATTCGGGTTAGCTGTTTCTTGGTTGGGTCGAGTTCGAGTTAAGATATTCAATCCGTATAATATTTTGGTCGTACTTGGGTTGAACTTATTAGGTCATGCCATTTTCTAGTTAGACATGAACATGACTGTTAGACCTTAATTGACTCCCATACATACCACATTAAAAATATCATCATTTTAAATTTTAAAAAGTGATGGATCTTTTCGTAACCCCATTTGATGAGATAAAGGTTTGTTGTTGTTGTTGTAGGGAAAGTGACATGCAAATAGAAGTTGAAGTTTAGGAGTTAGATATGTAAATAGAAAAATATTGAGCGGTATGTAAATTTTTTTTTTATTTAAAAAAAAGTTATTTCAAATGAATTTGGTACTATTTGTTGTTTCAAGATTGTATGCATTGAAGACTATTCAAAGTTTTGTTTAGTCATTCCTATGGTTACCAAATTTGAAAGCACTAATCAATGCTTCTCAATAATAAAAATGATGAAAACACATTCATAAGACCATTGCAATGTTAAAGATTATATGGATGGTAAATTCAATAACATAATCCTCAAAAACGTCTTATCCGACAATGGAATTCTTCGCAGTTCTACTCATACAGTCTAGAAAAAAAATGGAGTTACGGAAAGGAAGCATCACCACCTAACAGAAACTATTCACACGATCCTCTCAAATGTGTCTCTTCCTCACAATTTATGAGTCGATATACTTCTTGCAACTAAATATCTCGTGGATATCATGTCATCAAAAAATACCCAGCAAACTTCTCTTTATGAGTTTCTATACCATTGCAAACCCAACTATCATCACTTGTACGTCTTTAGATGTCATTGTTTTCCTTAATTGAAATCACGAGAATTATACAAATTTGCACCTTGGTCTACTCCATGCATTCTTTTGGGATATTCAAGGGCGCTTAAGGAATACAAATGCCTTAAATGCAAGGTCAGTATCTCTCATCATGTTATCTTCAATGAAATGACATTTCCATATGCCTTGCAACAACCAATCACTCCGTCTCTAAATCTACAAACCATTGTTCCATAATTTCTCACTGTTCAGGTAAGGCACATGAGTCTACATCCTGCAAAATCAAGTTCCAGCTCACCACCTATCAACAATAGCTCCTCAACAATTCCCACTACTCAATCTTGATTTGCACCTTGCTACGCATCCAATGGCAACACAATCTAAAACTGGTCATCTCAAACCAATGCAGAGACGTAGCCTCCTTCGCCAATTACAACATCAAGTAGATCTTACACTCTACACTTAGGCTGCAAAAGGTCCCCATTGGCAACAAGCAATGAATGAATAATTTTATGCACTTCAAGCTCAAGCTACATGAGAACTAGTTCTGCCTTCATTGGATCAACTAGTCTTTGGCAGTCGTTGGACACATTGCAAACAATTACATCCCAATGGTACGACAAAGAGATATAAGACATGATTGGTAGCACAATGGAATATATAAAAAAAAAAAAGAAAAAAAATTGCCATCATCTATCATGATACATTTAGCTCTATTGTGAAAATGGCTACCCTATGTACCCTTGCTTTTCAAAGAAAATGGCCCATCTTTCAATTTGACTTTTCAAGTACCTTCTTACACAAGACTCTCGGTGAGGCAATCTATATGTAACAACCCAATCAATTCGCAAATTCCGCAAATCGTGTGCTTGCTAAAAAAGGCTTTATATGACATCAAACAATCACCTAGACGGTGGTTTGCAACTATCTCTGAGTTGTTCAAATGAGCTTCAAATGCAACAAAGCAGGCTCCTCACTCATTTTTGCACAATCAAATTAGCACCAATATGTGTTATTTTATGTCGATGATATTTAAATTACAGGTTCTAATACAACAACCATAACGGATCTCAAAGGGAGACTATAATCTAGATTTTAAATGAGAGACGTGGCCAAGTCTCCAGGTTTATAGGAATCAAAGTGACCTGAACCATGCTATCACTATTTTTGGGACAACAACGATATCTCGAGCAATTTGTCCAAGCAATAGACATGATTGGTTGCAAACCAATTTCTACTCCACACCTCTACAAATAATACTCGTGATTGGACAAAATCAATTGCTTGAGGACTCTGCCAAGTATCGGAAGCTTATGAAGCACTTCAATATTTAACGATAACTCAACCCAAAATTTCTTTTTCTATTAATCTCTTGTCAACACATTGAGAATCCCTTAAATTTTCTTGTTTAACTTTTGAAATGGTTACCATGGTACCATCGAGATACTTTTGAGTTTACTCTAAAACATATTCACTTCATACATATTCCAACTCTGACAAGGCTACAGATACAAAAAAATTTTGGTCTGCTACAAGTTTATGCTCATTTCTTGTTGACACCTTTATTGTGTGAACTATAGAGAAGCATATAGTGGCAAGGTCATCTATAGAAATAGAATATAGGGCTCTTGCAGGTGCACATATAAAATCATTTGACTACGAAGTCTTCTACAAAACTTCAATCTCTCACAAACCTAAACGACAAAAGTGCATTTGTGATAACCTTTAGACAAAGAAATCACAAATAATCTGGTGTTCCATGCAAGAACTAAGGATATCACTATCACTTTATTCAAGATCATATCTTTATTGGGACATCTCCAAATCCACTACATTAACACTTAATATCAACTTGCAAATATCTTTACAAAACCTCTCTCTAAACCAAGCTCAACCTACTTTGCCCCAAGTTGATGGAAGTTCATGGTTCTGTCTTGATCCATCAACTTGTCGATGGATATTACCCTATCGTGTCAATTGTAGAGTGATAGAACAAACTCTCCTCTTTCTAATTGTTTGATGTTACATTGCATACTAGAAACTTCTCGACCTATATATATTATGCATAGAAAGGATTGAAATGAATAGAAATTCCACTACTACAACTGATTCTCATAGTCCGTGTCTTCAGTTATTATTGTTGTAGTTTACTCTTTTTTTTTTTTTTTTTGGAGTCCAAAAACAACTATTCGTCATGATTATAAGAATTGTCTTGCTACAACCAAAAATATTAACATATACTCATTGAATGAAGAATTTTTCTAGTTAACTCGTTAAGAAATATCTTTATTTTTTCATTTAATAACAATCATCTCATTTTTTTCCTCGTCCTCACATCTTGTATTGCTTCTTGTTGTGAGATGTCCGAAAGAGTTAAATTTTTAAAAAATTTTAATAATTTCACCATGTGATAATATATTTGAATAAAGCTTTAGCTTGGAAGACATTTTCTTAAAAAGTTAAGAGATAAATTGCATACACAACACTCTAAACATTGGCATTTATAATATTAGCATCAATGTGATTTTTTGAAACACAAAATCAATGCATTTACACGTGTCACAATCAAATCATTGAAAACTTAATAGAAATAAAAATATAATCTACATATCACACAATTTCTTGGTATTTACATAACCTACACCAAATGTTTGATATTTATATTTATAACACTTTGGTGTTCTAAACCTATAAATGAAAATATGCATTTCACTTATAAAAAAAATTAATAGTAGTGATATTTTTATGTGATATTAAAGATTTGACTATTTTGCATATAAATATAAAAAGTTTAAATGTAAGATACCTAAATACATGAGAATTGTAAGTATAATAAAAACTTTTTTTTTTTTACTTTCAACTTACATTCCCCTTTTGGTTCAATATCAACCCATAACTTAATGCAATTTGGCATACACATTGTGAAAATAAACATGATTGGATTACCTATTGCAAAACTTCACTATAAATCCTATTCCACAATATAAGTTTAATCACTAAAGTAGTCCTCAAACAAGGCCTAGCACATGGCTTTAACATTTAAAGCATACAACTTCAAGGTAAGAGATTAGAAGAAATTCACCAACAATCATTCTATTAATCTTGAAACATCAACAAAAATGTATCTATGAACATATTTGATATATAATAGATGAAAGTAATCAAAATTTAAAATTGCTCTCTTTGACTATAGTAGCATATAATCAAGTAGAATTGGTTTGTAACCTTACAGAAGATGTTAAAAGGTACATTATGATTTAAAATATAAAATAATATATACTTTTATTTAATATTAAATTAGTCTATTTTGAGTCTGCCTTCAAGTCAAACTTGAGAAGCTTAATTTGATTGAATCACTAGATCCCAATGCACAACACTGTCCAAGTTTTAGGGTCTAATGAGGGAGAAATATTTGTGTACATAAGACATACGCAGAGCTGCGTACGTTTAGCAGGTTACAGGAAGGGTACTGGGGGTTTTATCCGCGTTATAACTCATGTAACATCCATGTAACCTACTTGTAGCTAGTAAGTTTCACACTTCTATTTTCATATATTTGTAAGTTACATGTAGATTACAGATAGGTTACAAGGATGTTACAGTGGATATAACGCGGATATAGCCCTCAATACCTTACTTGTAACCGAGCAGACGTACGAAGCGATGCATACGCCATACGTATGCAAATATTTCTCCTAATGAGGGCTATTCAACTTGGAGGTAAAAAAGCTCATAATCTAAAAAAATAAAAAATAAAATAAAAAGTCTAATAATAGTCACAAAATAAAACATTTAAAACAGCCTAGAAAAAACTCATAGATTGAAGCGAACCTATAAAATGGGCCCCATTTCACCATTCAAATTTTTCTGTTACACCACATGTTTAAGCTCTCAACTATAGCGAAAACACCATATTTACAAAACCCACCCTTGCAGAATATCTGGCTGGCATTTCTTCACAACCATAATTTGTCACTTACAAGGAGCAGAAGCTTAGCTGCCACACACTGCTGAACATAGCCACAGAGAAATCCCACCACTGTCAGGAAACCAAACAAAAGCTCCTCTTCAAAGAATAAAAAAGAGCCGTTAGAAAGTTTCAAATTCAAAATCATCTGCAGTGTATCTGAAATCTAAACATTTTCCTTCCCCATTTCTTCTAGAAACCAAGGGATCCTCTGTTTCTTTCATACTCGACATCTCCGGCGGCTCCGAGCAGCGGATTAAAGCCCAGTTAATCCCCTCAAAGAAGGGATGCTGCTTAATTTCAGTAGCCCCTTTGACAGAACCCAGCCTGCTCTCAGGTTCTTTTACTAGAAGAGCTCTGATTAAATCTTTTGCATGAAAGCTAACAGAGGGAGAATCAGGGAACTTTAAACTCTGGATGACTATATTGTTCAAGGTTTGTTTATTGTTAGAACCCTTAAAAGGAGTCCTACTGAACAGTAACTCATATAGAAAGATTCCAAAGGTCCACCAATCCACAGAACTTCCATGTCCATGTCCCTGTATTATCTCTGGTGCCAAGTACTCGTGGGTGCCAACAAAAGAGTTCGAGTGCGCATCGGTGGGCTCAAATACGAGCTGTGGAAGTGGGAAAACTTGGCCAGCCAAATCTGATTTGAGCTTCCTATTCCATGGCATGGAGGAGGAAGCTAAAGGAGTCCCGAAGCATGAAATTGGAGTCCAAGATGGATGTAGGCATAGTGGATCCAAGCAGTTGGTTTCAGAACAAGGTTCGGATCGCCTCTTGGAAGAATCTGGTGAGGTTACAGATGAGGATTTGAGGAGAGTTGGATTGACTGTGCACCTAAGAGAGAGGTCAAAATCAGAGAGCATAATGTGGCCATTGTCCCGAATGAGAACGTTTTCTGGTTTGAGATCTCGGTAGATAACACCCTGTAAATGTAGGTACTCCAGAGCAAGAAGAACCTCAGCAACATAAAACCTGTGATAAGGTTACAATGTTAAGGGCATTTTTTTAAAATAAAATTACATGAATTTTCAATTGTGATCCAATATTCTGTTATTATTGCAGATATAAGATGCTTCATGGTTCATTTTAGAACTAAAGATAAATCAAACTTGCTGCAATGCATCAGCTCTGGGATTAGGAATTTGTACCGCACCTGAGCATGATAAATTCATACATTTAAACAGTTCATTTGTTTACTTGATGCAATGTGTTACATTGGCGCTTAGCCTAAGGGAAAATTTATTTTTTGTACGCCGAAGTGCAATTTAGTCTATTATTATAATTATTGTTGGATAATAGGCTTTGCTATGTCTAGGGTTAGTTTTATGCATGAGATTTGATTGAGCTTAGGTTTTGAGTGTGGGAGATATTTCCTACCTCTCAGATTGTAGGAATTGGGAAAGATCGCCTAACTCTGAAACTGTAGGTGCTTGTCTTCTGTATTCTTGTTGAGTTGTTTGATTTATTGAAGAAAATTTGTACATGCTTTAATTTTTGTAGAAAAATGCATCAATTTTGAGTTTGGATCGTATCAAATTGGTATCAAAGCAAGATTATGGGAAGAAACCATTGGATCCCTGAGTGTTGGACCTTCAGCTACAGAAATGTATCGCTGCACCTTTATCTAGTTGAGAAGAAACACACAGGATCGCGACGTACTGTGAACCAAGAGACAGGATCAGCACAGTCGCAAGATCGTGGCACCTCGGCAAGACAATCGTGATTTGGAGCTAGCAGCATCAGGATCAAACATACGGTTCAAATATTTTAGCAAGTCCATGTGACCATTCCTGTGATACAAGCATGATCGCTGGAAGCAAATGGACGGATCCGCGACTATAATGACCGAACCCGCCAATATAGTCGCGATTCGAGGGTTACGCCCAATCCGAGGGATCGCAGCGAACAGAGACCTGAAACTTCCATCTTACAGATTGAGGGGATAGCGGCGAACAGAGACCCAAAGCTCCCATATTTTGAGATCCTGTCGATCTGTGTGCGTATAGTTGCAGTAGGTGCTACTGGGAAATGACAACGAGATTTATGTGACCCGAAAACACTGATTTGTGGTACAGTTGTCATAAGCTAGCAGAGAAGAGACGACGGGATTTTAGTGTATAAAATTATTTTTGAGATCGAAAAATTTTATGAAAAAGATGGCAATAAAAAAAGTAGATGATATAGAAAAGAAATTGGAGGAAGAAATGAGTTAAATCAAATCTGGGATGGAAGAAAGGTTCGCCGCCATAGAGGAAATGTTCTTTTATATGGAGACAAGACTGGAGGACAAATTCGAGAGCACGTAGGAAATTCAAGAAATGCTAAAAAGACTCGTTGAGATACAATCCAAAAGACCGCACCAATAACTCAATTTGCAAACCTTAAAGTTGACTGGAGATTCCGTGGCAAGATTGAAAGGAAAAGAGATTGAATGTGAAGAACATGAGGAGAAAAATTTTTATCATCACAAACCCCCTCTCAAGGCTTCGATTAGAATTGGATTAGAGACTTTTGATGGAGGCGATTGGGCCAAAACATGGAGAAGAGATTATGCAAGAGATATGGAGGAGCGCAAAGAAGAAAGGAGAGAAGTAGGTATGGGATATGGCTAAGATTGAAGAATGGAGTTTTACCTTTGATACATGGAGGAAACAACGAAGAAAGAGAAAGAGGAAGTTGGATGGAGAAGTTAAGAGTTAGATAGTTGAAGATGTCGATCGTTGAGTGGGAAGACGTACATGGGTCAGTGAATCGGGCAGAGCGATACTTTGCGTTGAATGGACTAGATGGGGAGGAGAAAACATGGCATTAGGGTTGTCTTTGGAAAGGAAAGTTCTAGCCTGATTCAGTGAAGGGAGGCTAGAAACTCAATTCATTTGTGGGAGAAATTCAAGAATTGTTTGTTGAAACATTTTCGAGCAATTCGGAAAGGAGACCTACACGAGCAATTCTATGTTTTGACTCAACAAAGAATTATCATGTAATACAATGAGAGATTTGAACTATTATCAGGATGGCTGAGGGAGATTTTTGAAGCAGGACTGGAGGAAAATTTTATGAAGGGCCTAAAGCTAAACATATGAGCATCAATTCAATTACTGAACCGTGGGGATTAAGAGAGACAATGAAGCTAGCTCAAACGGTAGAGGAAAATAATCAAATGAAGGTCAGTGGGAGCAACACAGATGGAACGTCATATCGAAGTGCTAAAACCATGACAATACCAAAAGTTTGATTTTAAACCCCAATGGCTAAATAACTTGGGTGTCTCACTAGTGATTTGATGATAATAAACATTGGGTTTTCTTATCCAACTGTGACTAAGTGTTTTTTTCTTCAAAGATAATCAAATGGTCGCAACCATGGTGATACTGAGTGATTCCCCTACACAAGCCTAGAGCACTCCTTGGTCGAAGGAGAGACAACATGTTCATTTCAAGAAAATTCAAATGCAAAGGTTTGAAACATAGTTGTCTTGGTCTATTTAGGTATTTAGGATACTATGCAAAGGTTTGAAACATAGTTGTCTTGGTCTATTTAGGTATTTAGGATACTTTCCCAATTAAATTGATTAAGATAAATTTACGAAGGAAATGTTTAGCACCAATTTTTATTTCTATTTTCTATTTTTGCTTTAAAAAATATTTCAACTTGCAAATTTTTTTCATTTTTTTCAAAACATGAACTCCCAAGCACTTGATCTTGTGCACCATGTTGACCCGTCCCACACCTGCTGGCCCCTACCCTACTCCCGTACAATACCCATACCCTGATGTTCATTGTCGTGCTAACCGCCCCATGCAAGTGTCAAGCCACAATCGACTATAAAGAGTTGTCCCACACCCCCAACCACGCTAGGCTCGCCCCCATGTGCCTCTAGCCAACCTTGATCACAAACTCCTCTCTTAGCCTCATTCTTTTAAAGTAAAAAATAAAATAAAATAACCAAATTTTAAATGCCAACTATATTTTAATTTCACATCAAAATATAAAAAAAACAAAAAGTAAAACAAAACAAAGGCAAAAATAAAAAACAAAAACAAAAGTGATTCCAAACAGTCTAAGAATTAAACAAGAATGAACAAAAAAGAAAAATATATAGATATTTTATTTACTAGGATTCAAAGTCTATGTTATTTGCTACAAAAGTTATTTTTTATATTTCTATAACTTTTGGGAATTTAATTGACTTGATTTGTTGGTTATTTGATATATACCTTATTTATTAGCTATGAAAAATTGCATTATTATTTTTTTTTCAATGGGCATATGCATAAATAGTTCATACTCATAATATTGATCCCTTAGCATTTTAGCAAGTTTAATTAAATTTTTTTTCTTTGATATTCATCAACTAATTATGCAATTCATTATTATCCACTTAAGAAAATAACTTTTTTGATCATTATTCCTTAATTATATGGTATTTATCTCTGCATGTTGCAATTATTTCATTTAAATTTCTTAATTGGATTAATTAAACCTTAATTATTCATTATTTATGTAATTATAGAATTCGATCTAATTTTAACTCTATTGGATTCAATTAGTTGTTTCTATAAAACTTTCTATACAATATTAGATATAATTTGGTTTCAATTAGTTGTCTTAGAGTTAACCTTAGGTAGGCGATGAAGCTATAGATTCTATCCTTTTTTGTCCACCTGTAGTCTTCTGTGGAAGAGCTTTACCTAATTTCTGATCTTTAACACTCTTAAGGCCAAGAGAGAAACAATATCTTGCTATATGATCAGGTTGATGACACCAGTAGCATGTGTTGGAGCACATCAAACATTCACCCTTATGTAGTCTTCCGCATTTGACACAAGTGACTACATTACTCTGAGTCGTAATTATGTTAAATCCAACCAAATTGTACTTGAAACTTTTTTCCATTGGATCCTTCTAATTGATCAACATGTTCTCCTTCATCAATAATCTTCTTCTTGTGCGTCTCCTTATACTTTTGAGTAAATTGATAATCGATTTCTACTCTTCTAGCTCGTTCCACTAATATCGAGTATTCATCGATCCCGAAACACACGAACGACTGCCTGATTGGGTTTTAATCTCGAAAGAAATCTGTAGCGCTTTTCTTCTGCAGTAGCGATCAACTATGGTGCATATCTTGACAGTGCGGTGAATTTTGCTTCATACTACATGATTGTCTTCTCTCCTCGCACCAACTTGATGAACCTGTCATGCATTGTCTTCAAACGTAGGGGACAAACCATTCTCTGAATAGCTCCACAAACTCCTCCCAACTGACCATCATATTGGGTATGTCCCGTAGCTTGTACTGATGCTGCTCACCATATTTTGGTTTTTCATCAGCACAAACGTAACTAACGACACTCTCACTTTATTCGAACAGAACATACTATATAATATCTTTTGAATTCGCATTAGTCAATTCTCTACTTCAATTAAATCTTCAGTTCTTTTAAACAATGGTGGATGTAAATTTTGAAATATCTTCAAGTACTTATCTTTATCGACTATATCACTTATGATAGGCTGCAATCAGGGCTTCTGAATCAGCTGAGTCATCTTTGTCATCATCGGGGTTGGAGCATTAGTATTCGCATTTATAGTATGTTATACTTCATCTTTTTCTATCATATTCCCTCCTATAATTTTGGGTGTATCAATATGTCTGAATGGATATAATTATTAATTTGAGTTAACTTAAATTTTAAATTTGTATTATTAGTAAAATTTTCTTATAATTACCCTATTGGCGTACATTAATTATTCCTAAACCCCACTCTAATACCACTTTTGTCACAACCTGACCCGAAATTTGAAATTAATCAAAGCCGATACAAATAGTTTTCTATATTCATTTTCTATAATTAAGATTTAACAAAATAAAAGTCTCTAAAGAAATTAAATTAAAGCAGTACAATAAAATTTATCCCATTACAAGTCCGTGTATTCTCAAATATTTCTCTTCTATCATTCATCTTTTAATTAATTAAATTACCTGAAAGATTAGTTAAAAACAATTAAACTAACCAAATCAAGTGAATGCTCGCACTCATAATCTATAGTAATACAAGGAAAAAGAAAATAATATGATTGTTAGTTAAGTTTTTTAATAAATCAATACAAACATTTGATATTTTATAAAACTGATGTTATTCAATAAATCATATTATATCAAAGTAGCATTTGTACAACCGGCACAGAAACATCGTCTAAAAATTATATCAATTAAGATACTTTAATATCAATATCATTTTCTATTTACGTGCACATGTACCCTAAAGTTCCCCGCTAGTATCATAAATGAAACTTCATCATAAGTAGTCTTAGACATACAAATAGTCAATATAGACATCATTCATGTGTTATCGTAATGACCACTATAATGCATTGAATGATGTTATATATATATATATATATATATATAGTATGACGATCCTCGTCCTCGTTCTCGCTCTGCTAGGGTTTGCCTATGGCGATCCCTAGATTTACTGATTCACTGCATTTTCGTCGAACTGTTTCGTCCTCATCCTTCTCGTCTTCGTCGCCAGTCTTTCTCCGTCGCGTTGCGGCGACTCTACTTCGTCGTCCCGATTCAGCGGCTCTCTCGACAGGTCGTTAGCCTAAGGGGCTTTTGTTCAGCGTGTTTCATCTTTCTGATTCAGCAACTCTCAGTTGCCTCTCGTTGCGGCTTTTGAGGGGCATCTGGGCGAACGTCTGGGCGCGGGCTTCTGCATCATTCCGAGAAGTCGTGCTCGGGGGCGTCTCTTAGTTGTCACTAGCTGGTCGTCTGCAGCTCACAGAGGGGCTTTCCTCCGCTCCTTGCTCCCTGTTTGGTTTTGTAAATTGCTCTCTACACCATCTATTGAGGATGACTTCGAACATATCGTATATTGTTGCCCTTGCGGGTGCTCACGCCTCAGACACACCTAAATCGTGTTATTTTCTTCCTTCGTTTGAATGGGAGGACATCAAGCAACCTAGTAGGAAGAATGAGAAAACTGTCATCTTTTTTACAAAACCTGAAGGTATTCAACTTGTTTTCTCTTATTGTTTGAATTTGTTCAGAAAAATTCTATATGAGCATCTCAAAATGGAGCTGATTCGTAAAGAATTTAAGTTGATGCACCTTGTTGAGGAGTGAAAAATTGGACTTGTAGATGGAAGACAACTTAATAATGAAAAGGATTACACGTGTTTATTTGCTAGAAAGATTATTTGGATCGATAACAGAGCAATAAAAATTCTGAAATGGTCTGTGGAGTTTGACCTACAAACGGAACCACCAATCATTTTGGTGTGGATTCGTCTCTCTGGTTTGAAATTTCTTTCTTTCACTCAAAAAGTGTTGTACTATATTACCTCAGCTTATGGTAAGCCACTTAAAACGAACATTCCTACTTTTAATCTTTCCCGCCTATCTGAAGTCACAGTACTTGTTGAAAGAAACATCACTTCATCCACTTCTGAGGAGATTTGGTTGGGAACACGACACCATGAATATTGGCAAAAGATAGTGATTGAGCATTTTCCTTCTTATTATTCGAACTGTCGTATGTTCGGTGTCGTATGTTCGGTCACTCCAGTTCTCAATGCCACCATGTACACCCGCAACTCAGACCAAAAAAGCAAAGTGCTCCGCCAAAGGCAGAGAATCCAGCTCCTCTTCAGCTTCATGTTATTGACACTGCTGTTCGTCAAAAGGATACCCCTTAAGCGTCACTAACCTCGCAGCAATATGTGAATCATACAGTCTTCACACAATGTTGAAGCTCACCCGTCTTTGGAACCTCCAATCGTGGGGGCGAGGTAGATTCTTTAGGCTTCACCTGCTCTAAAACCTATCACTGATATTACAGTCGGCAATGCTTCTACTGTTTCACTACCACCTTATCAGGTCGAGCAAAATTTTAATGTTTCTTAGACTCATTGGAACATGATGTGCAATAGCCTACACCTGTCCGGCCACCTTCGGAACAATTCATTGATCAGATGAGGAATGGTAGGTCTACACATCCAGAAGGAAGAATAAAAATGCAGCCCAACTTAGCTCAAATCTGATGGATTAGCCGACTCCCTTCCGAGAATTAAAGACAAAAGTAAGACTAAAGTAGGACGTCCCTAGCACTCTTGCGCCCGTTGGTGGATTTTTTTTGTTTTTTATATTTTTTGTATATTTGCTTTATTTGGAGTTGTGTTATTGTATTTTGTGAGTTGAGTTTTTTTTTAGGCTCTCTCATACAACCAATTTGTATTTTTTCCTCTTTAATATATTAGTCATTGGTCATTGGATCTTTTTCTAATATATGTATATATATATATATATATATATATATATATATATATTAAAAAAAACCTAAGGGCAATTATATTAAAGGGAAAATGATACAGATGGATTGTATGAGCTGACACAAATAGGCACCCAACCCACACAATACAACACAAAAAAGAAAAACAAAAAAGAGATGGTATCTATAAGATTAATCAGGATGACCCAAATTAGTTTTGTCTCTATCTCTAGTTCTCGAAAGGGAATCAGCTAACAAATTGGTGAGGTGTGTATCATTACCCGACGTAAACAAAGTATCATTCATTAGATTCCTTAGCTCAAGTAAATCTCTATTATTCTTCTTCCTCTTGGAAGTGTAAATCTGTCATTCCTCATCCAAAGATTGTTGCTCATTCGGATGAGGTGGTAGAACTGTAGTAGAAAGATTGCCAACAGTTGTACCCACAATAGGTTCTAGTGTATGTGAAATATACACCTGATACTTTCTGAAGATAGGAAGCAAGGTTCTCCTGATGATCAGTCCGAACATTATCCTTTGTAGGTAAGCATCCTTCAGTATTGAAAGTGTAGGTTGCCCAATAGTGTCATCACGCATCACATCAATCACAGAAATAGTATTGTCAAGGGAGGGGTCCGCAGGGGCAATTAAATAAGATATCAAATCATGTCTTGTGGTAGTTTTCTCTCCAGGTGGAACAGATATGTCTAGAGTCGTGGGGTTAGACCCATCCTTATTTACTTCAACTTTAGATTTCAAATTATGATGGAGTTTATGATATTCATCAAGGATATGCCCAAACATCTTACAATGAGAACAATAAGGAGGTATATGTTCCAAGACGATTTGTTGTCAATATCAATTATGAGTTGTGTCCAACCAGACTTCAGTAACATCAGACAAAGTAATATCTATTTTCACAAGTATTATAACCACAGAATATCTGATTAGGTTGAAAGTGGGTAGATCAAGTATCATAGGGTCCCCAAGTATGGCCCCAATAGAGTAAAGAACCTAATGATAAAAAGAATGCAGCTTGGTAGACTAAACTATACTGGTACAGCAGGAGATTCATGATTAGGGTCTAAATCAGGAGACCACTTGAGTAACTTCATTGACTTGTCTGCAATGTTAAGATATTTGTTTGGAGAAAATTTGAGTGTAGTCTTCAGCCAGGTTAATTGAATCAACACATGTCTCCCAGCCATGAGCCTCACTTTCCACTTTCCTGCTAGTTTGAGATTATCAAAGCTTTTTCTGATAACTTCTATAAGTGGATGCCCCCACTGAAATTTTTCAATAAGAGCGAACTTGAATTTCTTAGTCAGGGTTGAAATTTCTAATTCAAAGAAAAAAAGTATTGTTTTCTCACTTTTCCTACTTGCAATCTTAACAAAGGGGCGATCACATGTATTATCACCACAATCCTTATAACTTGAGGGGAAGACAACTGTTGACTCCACCAAAGGATTACCCACCACTTGGGCAAATGAAGCTTTGTCAGGTGCAACCGAAGAAGCACTATCAGAGCAGGGAAATCCTCCTGCTAGAAGCTCTCGATATAAATGTTGTTTGAGTAGTGCTGAGAAATCAGAAGGCGAAGATGCGAACTATCAGGCAGAAAGTCGCAGACATCGAACAGAAAACCTCAGATGCAAACTGTCAGGCAAGTCGGCATCGAAACAAGGACGACGCAGAAGCGAATAGCTGCGGACATCGTCATCAAAATAAAAGAGGAAATCATCGGCGTCGAAGAAGTCGACGCAAGCGAACGAAGCTAAAGTGACGAACGAAAGCAGAGTGTATGATAGAGACGAGCTGCGAGCCCTCTCATTCGAGCGACAATCATAGGCGACGGAAATCTCCATTTGAAACCCTAGCAAAGCTCTCGACCGCCATATATATATATATAAGGAATAGCCAAATGCTATTATATGAACTTCCAGCCACCTTTAATGTGCCTAACGATTCAAGTACGACCTCCTTTAGGCCAATCGTGTCATAAGGAATTCGAATCCCCGACCTGAGAGGTCTTACACCATGGATGTCAGCCAACAAGTGGCGCACACACACACACACATAAATATATAACATCATTCAATGCATGATAGTAAGTACCTACAAACATATAACAATCATAACAATGTGACTAATAAAGAAAACATATCAATCAAAATAAATCTTGTCCAAGTATCATTAATTACTAATGCAATATAATTGAGAAGAACCAAAATATTATCATATATTAAAAGAACGAGTACTATCTCAACTTTGATTAATTTGTTATTAGATTTGTCTTGTCGCCAACTATTCTAAATTGAAAACTTATTACAAAACTTTAAATTATTATTTTAATTAACTATTAACTTTGCATTATTTATTTAATAAAATTTTCATATTTTACTTTACTATTACATATGTAAATATAATTATTATTATTAATTTTATATTAAACCAATTTAATAACTTTATTAAAGCTTAATCGATTGATCCCTAATCCACACGATGACCGCTTCTATTTTCTTCTTTCATCTGCACGTGAGATCCGGATCACATGAGAGCTCTTCTACAGAGCTACAATGTCATCCTTTTTTACTCCTTCGATCGCAGCTCGACACCCATGCCGGCTCCTCATCTGTTATGCTCGAGCCTCCCATGTCGCCGCTTTTCTCCTCCTTTTTTTCCTCCTCTTCTACAATGGTTGGCTAGGGTACAGTCGAGCGCCCCAATGCATAAAGCTTCCCTTCCTTCTACTTCTTTTCTTTAGCATGCGAGCATAACATCGCTGGCCTAACCTACTTGACACTGTAGATAAGTCGACTTCGACGATTTATACAACGAACTTCACCTCCATGGCCTCTAACCCCCTTCGCTTCCTCTCCCCTCTATTCGGCTCTTCATTTCCTCTCCCTCCCTTCGGCTCTTTGTTTTCTCTTCTAGCACTTTGTTTTATCTTCCCCGGATAACTAAAACGGGACGTCATAATTTTTGAGTGGGAATTTTGAAAATGTTGGGTGTGAGATTTAGTCACAACACAAAGTGAAGATCAATAAACAACCCTCTAGAAAAAGCAAACACAAAAATTCAAAAAGAATACTTTATTAACTCATCTATGTGAAAATCCATCTTAATTTTTTTAGTAAAAACAAAGATTTTTTTTTTAAATATAACACAAGCAACCATCTTTCTCCAAGAGAAGCTGAAGTCATTTTGAAATGAAGAAGGGAAGAGAAAGTGGCCGGACCACTTATAACTACCACTTAGTCGGCCACCCACCCCTCGGACTTGCCTTTGGCTACTCCACAACACATGACTCCCAACCATATATGTGAACTTATAGCCAACATTCCTATGAATTAAGTTCACAAAAAAACAAAATAACACTTTTACTTACCATATTGCACAACCACATAAAATAAACAAAACTATTTAGAAAATGCTTCAAAATAAAAAATGTATTCAAATTAGCAAGCATTCCTCTAGACTTGGTCTTTTATAATTGAACCTCTTTGATATGTGGTAGTTCTCTAAGATTAAGCTCTAGTATTAGGCCCACCTCTTAAGCTTATAGCCCAACCTTTGAGTCATTATGATGTCCCACATCACCTTGGCATAGATTTTGAGGTCAATTCTATTTTTATCTTGAATATCATCAGATCTTTAGATGGTGATGAGGCAATCATCATGCGCAGCTGATTCAATGCCTCTATAGCACGAGTAAATAAAATACACAGAAGTGCAGCAAGTGTCATTTCAATGGAGGAATTTTTTTGAGCTATTTCTATCATAGAAAAACTTAGTAAATGAGCTGAAAAAGATACATATTTATAATTATTATAAGGAAAATGTTAGAATTATATGAAATAATCTTCATGGTTATTTATAAAAGGCACGAGAATGCACCTTACCATGATCCAATCATAATTGAATGATATTTCCCATAAGTTTACCTACTTAAACTACCTGAACATAGCTAAACCGAGTGTCTAACGTTGGACTATAAATTGCTACAGCCATCAATGTCTTGGATCGATAATTTGGCTGAACTCCACCAAATACAACAATCATAAGAGTGTATTGGTGGTCACAAATTAAATTTTTAATGATTGTATAGGTGAAAAAAGCTCCAAGAATGAACCTTGATCTTGAACGAATCTTCTAGAAATCAGTGACAATGTCCACTAATTTGCTGGATCAACTTCATTCCCCAAGAGAGGTATTTTGAGATGGACTTTAAAAATGTGGAATCTTGAAGTAGCAAAATATTTAGGAAATCAAAAATTTTTAAATAGATTAAGGAAATCAAAATCTTTAAAATAGATTGTACAATTATGAGCGCACATGATGATGAACAGAGCTCTCTGGCATGGTATTCATAGAAAGGCGAGCCCTGGAATGTTTTAGTAGCCCTTTGGTCGATGTTTCCACAAATTTTGTGTGCGACCAAAGGCCACATGTGAGATAGATTATGACCCTATCAAAGTAGGCCAGCTCAACTTGTACCGATTGATTATGTCACTACAAGGACTCACGTGACCTTAATTTAGCATATTTAACTTAAAAGCCCACGGCAATGTGTTGAGTTTTGTGGAACAATTATCATGTTCTTTTGAGCTTGCTTGGACTCCAATTTGAGAAAAATAAATAAAATTTGGCACAAATTCAATCATTCTAAATTTCTTTGAAATAAATGTGCATTAAATTTTGTGCTTGGAAAGATAGGGATTTTTACGATAACAAAAGTTAGCAAATCTAGAGCAACCTAGCCATTGATTAGGGGTTTAAATGAGGCGAGCTTGAGGGAGCTAATGCTTTGTTCGTGTTCAGCTCATTTGTATTAGCTGTTCAAATTAGGCTCGTAAGAAAATTGTTCGTGTTCTGCTCAATATTGATTGTTTTGTTTGAATTGGCTTATGTTCAGCTCGATTTTCCAAGCATTAACAAAATTAATTAAAATTTATAAGGTGTAAATTTCTAACCCGCGTCCTTCTTTTGCAATAGAAGGCACTTCACCACTCAAACACATAAGCTATAGTGATTTAGAGTCTGTTTGGGGCAGCTACACCTTATCCAATATGTTGTTTAGCAGCAGCTGCCCCAGGAAGCTGTTGCGGGAAAACTAACTGTCTGTTTGTTTTTTACAGTTTGAAAACAGCTGCGTGGTAGTCGTTTCTACTATTATGCCCCTGTGCAACAATGTTGTTTGCAACAGAACTATCGTAGCAATATATTTGATACTTGAGAAGCAAAAAAAACTAATTCATAACAGTATAAAAAATAAGATACACACCTCACGCTTAATTTCTATTATATATATATATATATATATATATATATTTGTTATTATTAAGTGATTATCAATTTAATAAACCTTTACCTTGGTCGAGCCTTATACCGTGCGAAGCCTCTTCTCCCTCTCCCAACGAAAATTTGATAGCACCAGAGCAGGCTCTGTTTTTCTCCCCTTGCAAGTTTCCTAGCCTACTCAACGGTGCACGAGCGACTCTTCTCCCTCTACGACGCTTCTTTCTCTCCTTTGCGTGTGAGAGATCCAGACGAAAGCCTTCCTCGCAAGAGAGCTCCTCCTTTGATCGAACTGCTCGAAGCTCAACTTCTTCCTTTGTAGCGAAAGCCACAAGCTGCTCATCGTCTACTCTAGCCTCGCACCTCACGAACTTTCTGGTGTTGGCTCCCTCTCGGTTGAAGTCGCGCCTCAAAGCAACAAGCAACTATGCGATCTTTTTCGTCTCTTGAGCCAACCCTCGAATGGCAGAGGGGTAAGATTCGTAAAAAATCAACCCTCGAAGGCGGCCGCAAATTCGATCCGCAGCCGGCGTTTAACCAAAATAGCGGGACACCGCTGCTCAGTCACAGTCCCAAACGGACGAAAATCGCGGCTACCTCCTGCACCGCGCTCCGGACGCCGAACCAAACGGGGCCTTAATATTATATATAAATACATATAATATACTATTATATGAATAATATATATAATTTCCTGATTTTGAGTTAAAATAAGCCGAACACGATCAAACAAAGGGTTGTTCATGATCGGCTCGTTTATAATTCGAGCTTTAAAAATTTATTTGAGCTCAACTCGCTTACATAACGAATGATTCAAACACAAGCTACTTCATGAGCCAAATATGAGTTATTCATAAACGAGTTCTTTTGACACCCCTACCATTGATAGCCTCTCCAATAATAAATTGCATTGTTTCAACATGAAGTATGATGACAATGATAATAGTTATCGCTAAAGAATTAACAACACAAATAGCAAAGAGAAGAAAGTGATAAAGAGCTAGATGAAATGATGGAGCTTTAGCAAGGATCGACTTTTTTATTTTGACAATCTGGGTTCCACTAAGTGAGCTTATTGTAACATAGACTCAAGATTAGAGTAAACTAATTCGTGAAAATTCATTACAATTGAGAATGAGGCTTGTATAAAAATTGTTAATGCATACTCGTAGCTTAATGGAATTCAAGGAATGGACAAAAAGCTTCTTTTAAACCATAGAAATTATTAGAATTTTATCATATGTGGATTTCAGAAACTGCATTGGCACAAGGCAATAGTCTTTTTCTTATGGTCTGCATCTGAAATAAATTACGATCAAGTTTTCTAAAGATTAATTGTTAAATAATCTCTTTCTGTTGGTATAAATCCAAAAAAAACAACATCCAAGTTTAGACGATGAATGACATGCACATGTGAGAGAACAAAAATACAAGAGTTTCCATGACGAGTGAAAGGGACGGACAAAATGACCAAGCTCTTAATTTTATTGCTTGAATTGACAAAATATGCATATTTTAGATTTTTTGCCGTTAAAACACAAGGCCAAGAATAACTGTCTTTGCTCCTAGAATAATTGAATAAATACTAAAATGGATGGGTCCATTGAAGCTACCTACCTAGCAGCTGGCTCAGAAAAGAATCTGCCTGCTTGTCTCTGTCGAAGAACATGAAGATCACCACCAGGACAATATTCCATGACCGAGCAAGAAAGATTATCAGAGGTGAAATGAGCATAAAGGGTTGGAAGAAATGGATGGTCAAGCATTTGAAGTATCTCCCTTTCTGTTTCTGCTCTCAGCAACTTCTTTCTACTAACAAGAAACTCGGTATCCACAACTTTCAGGGCATATAAGCAATCCGAACCAATTAACTGAGCAAGATAAACGGTCCCAATATCTCCACAGCCAAGTTTCCTGAGTAACATAAAATTCTTTAAGTCTATATCCACATGTTTCTGTGCAACATTGCAGACTGCAATCCATCTCACATCCTTAGACATATGGGGCCTGCTGCCATTTCTACCTGTGATAAAACAATTTTTGTCTTCGCTGATGGTAGTGCTGCTGCTATAATCACCAATGCTACTTTTTGAACTATGAGAGCACTCCCCCTTTTCTCTTGATCTCAATGTTTCAACCACTTTAACATCATTTGAGTTATCATTATAGCAGCTAACTTGCCATACATTCAGATTATCTTCACTTACGTTACTATATGTGGTTTTGATGGGCGGCACATAGGAATTTGTATTACTGCATGAAGCAGAAACATAATCTTTGAGGTCATTCAACTTAGTTTTACCAGAGACTGAACCAGATATTTCGGATTCATTGGATTTTACAGAAGTATGAGGTTTCCCATCATTCACATGCTTCGTATTCCTTTTATCAAAACATTTTCTCCTCAACAACGGTTTTTTCAGTATCGGCCCCACGCTAACCTTGCTCAACTCCACCTTCACTTGATAATCAACTGTGGAAGTTTTGGGCAAAACCTTTCCCTTTATTCTAATCAACCCTTGAGCTGAAGAGCTTTCTGCAGATTCCATTGGTTCCTTACTTATGGGTGAAGTTGCAGAACAGGGAGAAGAAATCAGATTTGCAGTGTATGATTTTGCGTTTTGAGCAGAACATACATCGCTCATATTCTCAGGAGAATAACTTTTATTTCCCTCAGGAACTAAAGGATGTTCCATTGCATTTTGTCTTACTTTGGCAGACGGGTCAGTCTCCTTAGCATGGAGCACAACAGAAGTGTACAAATTTTTAATAGTTTCAACATCATAGGCACTGGAAGCTTTATGCGGCAATGATAATCTCTTCATAGCTGCCATCTCTGCTGCATGAGAAAGGCATAACCTTCTTAAAGCTTGTTTCAAAGTTAGTGATTCAGAAATTTCTTGTCTAGGCATATGAGAGATTCCAATTACTTTCTTTAGAGTAGATTTATTAAGCAAATCCACAGCTTTCTGGTGAGAAGGGCCCGAAGCCCTGGAAGACCCTCCAGTAAGATCATCTTCCGCACCTAGTTGAAAAGAACTCTCAGCAGAGTCATCTCCTTTAAAAGTACTAATGTACGTCTTGCATTTGCTCGAATGAAAATTATGATCCTGTGCTTCTATTGATTCAACAATTTCAGAGACAGAACCAGAAGAAACCATTTTTGTATATCTATACCATAAGCCAAACTTTTCAGACTATCCAACTTGACCAGATGTTGAGACATAGCATTACTAAGCGACACCCAATTCCTTCCACTGTTGAAGAAATACAAATGTGTACAAGAGTACTATCATTTTTGCCTTTCAAACATGTTAAGTATGGAGTGTTAAATATATGGATCACTAATCTGGCAATATGATATACAACTCTCCAACACGCTTCTATCATAATTTGCAGCCGTTTAAAGCTGATGATAACCAGTTGAAAAATACTCACATAAAAGGAATGACATCAAAGAGCCGAAACCCTTATATGGCATCTCAAAGAAATGAAATCCTACATATGATAAATGAAGTAGACACATAAAATGAGGAAATAGCATAAAATTTAAGAAATCGTACATCTAATGGTTGAAGTGGACAGACAAGACAAGGAAATAGAATAAATTTTAAAAAATGCTCCATTTGCACCGTCTTTCCATTGCTAATAAGCAACCAACAAATTTAAAAACTCATAGCGACGGTCTTTGCTAATTAGATCATTTCCACAATCAACATATCAACAATCTAAGCCTATAAAATGTCATAATGAAAAAGCTAAAGTAAACTCTCACAAGCTTATGTATGTCAATATGGTAGACGTGCACTCAACAAAGAGTTGCTTCCTGTGCGCCAAAGTGTCTGAGATATTTAAATTGAACACTTTGAGACTCTGAGCACTAGTTGACTTATGCAGGTGCATGTGGTCACATTGGATGGTCGAGTTCAAATTTATATATACTTTTTAAATTATATTTCGCCAAAAGACACAAGTTTAAAAATAGTGTCACTAAATAATGTATCATATCATTTTAAATAGCTCATAGTTTACAAAAGGTGACATTTCTTCACCAAGGGACAGTGAAGGCCATACATACTCTATAGAAATACAAGGTTCATCATTGGTCAACAACACTACAACCTTCTAAATTAAATTCCTTGACAAGTTCTCAACCTCCAAATTTATTGTGTGCAGGTTTAACTGATTGGGTTGTATATTGGGAGTGATTAGTCCAACAAATTCAACCAAAGTGGAGACAACTACTACCATAAAGAAAATGAACATGCTACCAAAAAATCATTGAAAATCCAGTCTACTTCTAACTCCTAACGATTTAAGAAGCAATCATGGCTGCAAAAAATTCAGGTGCTTCTTTCAAAACTATGAGTCAAGATTTCATCAAGTCAAGAGAATTTATTAACACAAACTTTGACATTGGAAGGCCAAGATGTTGTTCTTGTCAACAACAACAACAAGCCTGTATCCCGCTAAGTGGAGTCGGCTGCATGAATCATTTTTCTCCACTGCATCCTATTGAGTGTCATATTTTCATTTAATTATAATAATTTAAGATCATCTTTTATACAATAAGCCAAAGTCTTTCTTGGTCTAAATCTGTCTTTTCTAACATAAGTCAAATCTAAAGCATCTACTCTCCTAATCAGATCATCAGATGACCGCGTATGTAACCAAAACATCTAAGACGACTTTCTATAATTTTGTCCGTCACTAGAGCTACACCAACCCTATCGCGGATATATTCATTTTGCATTTTGTCTCCAAGTGTCAAGCCACTCATCCACCTAAGCATTCTCGTATCACCAGCACTTAATTTTATTTTATGTTTCTCTTTTAAAGGTTAACATTTTACGCCATAGAGGATTGCAGGTCTCACCACCATCTTATAAAATTTTCCTTTCGGTCCAAGCGATTCTTATTTATCACACAATAGGCCCGAAACATTCCTCCACTTCAACCAACTAACTTGAATTCTACTAATAACATCCCTATCTATACCACCATCGCTTTGAACAATAGACCCAAGATATCTAAAGCGTCCACACCTTTTAATGATTTGATCTTCCATATTTACAACTCTGCCACTATAGCTACTACTACTAAAATTACATTCCATGTATTCAGTTTTAGTTCTACTCAAACGAATGTCTTTAGACTCCAATGTAGACCTCTATAATTCAAGTTTTTTCTTGAACTCTTTCTCTAGTCTTATCCCGAAGAAGGATATCATCAGTAAAATGCTTACACTAAGGTACATCCTCCTGTAAAAGTCAAGTAAGAGCATTCATAACTAAAGCAAAGGGAAATGAACTTAAACTCGATCCCTAATGTAATCCAACTGAAATAGAAAAATATTTGGTCAATCCTCCTCCTGTTCGAACACAAGTAATATCTCTAGTATACATATCTTTAAAGACTTGAATATAAGTCATATCAACACCTTTCTTCTCGAGAACTCTCCAAAGGATTTCTTTTAGAACCTTATCATAAGCTTTTTCTATATCAATAAAAATCATATGTAGATCCTCCTTATTCTCTTTGTACCTCTCCATTAAGCCTCTCACTAAATGTATAGCTTCCATAGTAGACCTACCTAGCATAAATTCAAAATGATTATGAGAAATCTTTGTAACACATCTTAACATATGTTCAATTACCCTCTCCCATAATTTTTAAAGTATGACACATTAACTTAATTCCTCTATAATTTGCACACTCTTATGCATTTTATTTATTTTAAAAAATGAGGACTAAAACACTCTTCCGCCACTCCTCAAGTATCTTTTTAGTTTTTAAAATAATATTAAAGACTTTAGTAAGCCAAGAAACTCTCAAATCTCTTAATATTTCCACATTCAATTGGGATATCATCAGGTCCTGTTGATTTCATACCCTTAGTTTTCTTTAAAGCCTCATCAACTTCTTTTACGGTAAAAATAATACATTTTATTATTATTAACAATATTAAGATCACAAAGATCGATCGTATTTCAGAAACTTAATTGAAAATTTTATCAAAATAGTTCACACACCTATGTTGAATATATTTTTCTAAGAAAAATATTTTTTTTTTAATTTTTATCTTTAATACATTTTACTTGAGTTGAATATTTACTTCTCTTTTCTCTTTATTTGACTAATTTATACATATATTTTTCACCATCTTTAGTATCTAATATATTATAAAGATCACTAAAAGTAGAATTTTTAGCGTCATAAACTGTTCTCTAAGACTTGTTATAGGCCACCATATATTTTTTTCAGTTCTCTAAGTTTTTACATTTAAACAAATTTTTATAACATAATTTCTTATAGTTTATCTTTTCTTGCACAATATTATTCCACAACCAACTATTTTTATTTATAATTTTTTTTTCCTTATGATTCTTCAAGTACATCTTTTGTCACCTATTTAAAAGTATTTGTTACTTTATCCCGCGCAGAATTTGTTTCTTCATGAAAATCTCAAATCTTGATATCTTGAAGTTTACTCATAAAAGACCCTCACCTAATTTCATGACAATGATTCCTAGTATTTTTTATCTTACAATTGTTCATCTTAAAATTCAAGAACTAATAATCGATGTTGAGTACTTAAATTTTCACTTGGAATGACATTACAATCTACACATTCTCGACAATCTATTCTTCTCATAAGAAAATAATCAATTTGTGTTTTATTAAATCCATTCTTATAAGTAATAGCATGCTCGTTTCTTTTTTTAAATAAAATATTAGCAATAATAAAATCATACGCTAAAGCAAAATATAATATAACTCTACTTTCTTCATTAATCACACCAAAACCATAGCAACCATGAATATTTCTAAAATCTTCTACCACTCTACCAACATGCCCATTTAAATCTCCTCCAATAAAATTTTTTTTCTTAAAGTGTTGTTCTTATCAATTGCATAAAAGATTTACAGTTTCAAAATTGATTTTTCAGACATTCCTCAAACAATTATGACAGATTTTGAAAAGTGATTTGAAAGAAACCTTACGAAGATGATCTCATATGCAAAAGCAAATCCTCAATAATTGATCTGATAAACCTCTGTGATCTTCACATCAATCAATTAATGAAAGGTCAACTAGCATGCCCCTGAAGCCAATTACAGTGCGGAGAAACAAGATACAACACTTTTTACTTGTATCTTTTTGGAGCTATAATTGCTAAACTTTGTCCTAGTTGATTTTGTTTTAAAAAACTCTTACTTACGGCAGACAACTGCAATTTAGAGAAATTCAATAACTAGTGTGGAGGAAACGCAGATTCATTGCAAATTTTATGTCTTAAAATTTGACTCTTCTAGAAATTACCTGGGAGGAAAAATTATTTCATTTATTATGCACAAATAGGTTACATATATATATAGGGAAACCAATCCCTCTTTATTTACAAACTTACCAAACATATCTAACCTAAATTAGGAAAGGAAATAATTCTAAATAAAAAATAAGAAAATATTAAATAAAAAGGGAATAAACCAATTAAAGGTTTCTTAAGATCTCCACATGAGAGGTATATAAGGGCCTATAACAAGGACACTTCCTAATGCAAGGAGAATTCTGGAGGGGTCAACAGCAGGGAGAATTTTTGTTGCAAGGAAGAGCTACGAAAGGGCCTGAAGGGATAAATTCGGTAGAGGAACTTTCGGCCGGTAGCAGGAAATAATTTCCGTTGGAGGAAGGTTTGCTGCTAAGAAGATTCCAACAACGAAATTTGAACAAAGGAGCTCATGCAGGGAGAAGTTTGGTGCTCGGAAGAACAGGAAGAGCTCCGGAGAAGGGGCTGCAAATCAGCCGAAAGGATTCCGGCGAATGACTTGCAGCAAGAGGATTCTGGCTGCAGAGAGATTTAAGCGGCAAAGGAGAACAAAGGAGGGTCGGTAGGGAGTTTTGCAACCTGCGGGGAGTATTTTTAGTGTTGATGGATGCATGGAAAAGCTCCAGAGCAGGCCTGCTGTAGAGAAAGAACTCCAACGGAACGTCTACTGCAGGGAAAAGCTCCGAATGAAGGCCTACAAGATAACAGGTGGCTGCGAGATTGATTTTGGGAGCTGCTGCAAAGGACTTGAGAGGGTTTGCCAAAGAAAGATGGTCTACAGCAAGGAGGCCTGCAGCAGAATACTTATGGGTACAAGGAAGAGTGTTAATAGAGAAGATTTCGGAAGGCAGTAAGAAGAATTCCTATAGCAGGAAGGTCTAGAAGCCTGCAGGGAGAAACAGTTGGAGGCAAGCCTGCGGCAGGCAATGTCTGGAGTGGTTAATGCTGCTAGCAGGGAAAATCCAGACTAGTTGTTGTTGCAGGAAGGTTGTAGGGAGAGAATCGGCTGAGAGCCTACAATTGGAAATGATCCAGATAGGAGGAAGAGACCAGGCAAAGGGCCTGCAGGAAATATCCGGATAGCAAGTTAGTAGGAAAAATTCTGGACGGTGGGGAAAAAATTTTCAAAGGAGATAGGGGCCTGCAGGCAGCGGAAATGCGGTCCTGCAGCAAGATGTGTTTGCAGGGAGAGGAGACATGGGCCTGAAGAACTTGGAGAGGATTGGTTGTTGCTTGCTACAACTTGTTGCTTATGGGATCACGAGGAGATCCTGTTGTTGCTACTGTAGGGAGAGGATGCCGGCAGAAGAGGACCTGCAGCAGGGAGTTTCAAGATTCCAGGGAGAGCAGTTCCTGGCTAAAGGAAGAAGGTCCTGTAGAGGAGGGCCTACACCAGAGATTCCTGCTGCAGGGAGAATTCCGGAGAGGGCCTACAACCTACAGAAAGAGTACTTCCTACATGAAATAGGGAAAATCAGGCATAAGCAGAAGATAACGAAAAGGACTGACGCTAATATTTGGGTTGCTGCTGTGATAAGTCAGGAAAAGGAAGAAAACATACGTAGCTTCTCTGGTGTAAGCAGAAGATAACGAAAGCTTAATAGAGATAAGTAACTTGAGAGAAAATCCAACGGAGAAAGCCAAGATAGAAAGTCGTAGTGATGACGGAAAAGGACTGACGCCTTCAGGAAGATTTACGGCTGAGAGGCTTCAACCAGCAGCGAGAACCAGATCATTACCATAAACGTCGGCCCTAATCAGATCACAGAGAATATGTTGGACGAGAATTCCAGTAACATGGATTGGCCAATGAGAAAGGGAAAGAAAAATTTGTGGCGAAGGGGATCCCGGAGGAACATGAAGCAGGAGCCAGGGACAGGAAGGGCCTGCAGGCTGGATGACGACTGCTGGGAGGATATTGGCGCTGGTAAGCAATTGGAGAGGCTCTGATGTCTGAAATAAGATCTAGGGTTTGCTCCCTAGCTTGAAGTTCAAGTACTTTGTGATCATCTCCAAGTGTGTTTAGGGTTGCTCCTAGTTGATTGTGGTGGTGCGAGTTAAAGTTGTTGTTTCAAGACAGGTTACTGTTTCTGATGTTGCTGCTACTGCTGCTTGTTGATACTCCTGCTTTGTTTGGTGTTGAAAGAATTCTGCTGGAGGAGAAGGGGTCAACAACAAGAAACTTTCAGGTTTTAGGGAGAAGTTTGGAGGACCTGCAATAGGGATGCTTCCAGCTGCATGGAGAATTTCGGAGGTGCCTGCAGCAGGGAGAATTTTTGTTACAGGGAAGAGCGGAGAAAGGAAGTTCTGGCTGACTGCAGGAAGGAGATTCGGCCAGCATAAGAAGATCCACCTGGCAGGGTCGACTGCAGGAAGGACATCCGGCTGGGAATTTCAGCAGGAAGGAGACTCTGCATAACGTGTTAAAGAGGCTAGCGGGAGGATCTGGCTTAGAAACAGCAGCAGAGGGATCTGGCTGCAAAAATTTCAGCAGAAGGATCTGGATGAAATTGCAGGGAAGTCCGGCATAAATTGCAGAAGGATTCAGCTGGCAGTATAGGGATTTAGCTAGCATAAAGGAGAAGTCCGGCTCTAGGAAAGGAAGTTCGACGCAGGAGAAACGTTCAGAATTTCTGCAGCGAAAGGAGGAGGTCCTAAGTTCAGAATTTCTGCAGTAGGAGGAGTTCCAGAGGCTAGGGTATGATCTAAGGCTTTGATACCATGTAGAAATTACTTCGGGAGGAAAAATTGTTTCATTTTTTATTCACAAATAGGGTATATATATATAGGGAAACCAATCCCTCTTTATTTACAAACTTATCAAGCATATCTAACATAAATTAGAAAATAAAATAGTTTTGAATAAAAAATTGAAAACATAAAATAAGAAGGGAATAAACCACTCAAAGGTTTCCTAAGATATCTCAATCAAATCCTCCATGATTTGGAGGTAGTGGTTGGCCCACATGAGATAAATATGGAAAGAACCAAATCTTCTCGAATTTTCACAATTCTAAAATGAATAATGTTTGTTGGAAAGGCAAAAGACTTTATTGAATACAAGATTATAATCTTTGAAGCAAACAACTTCAATAACAAAACAAAGTAAAGAAAAGCCAACATTACTATCACTGTGGAAAAAATGACAATTTTAACTGAACTATATTTTCAAAAATAAAAAGGGAAATTTACATAAAAACCACACAATTTTGATGTATTTACATGAAAATCTTATATAAAACACTTTAGTATCATAATCACATCAAAACCTATGCAGGAAAAGAAGTATTTCACTTTTGAAAAGTTACAAATAGTTGTATTTTTTATGTAATGTTAAAAATTTGCGTGCTATGTATATAAATATTAAAGTTCAGGTCTTAGATATGTAAATAAATAAGAACTAAGTGGTATGTATGTAAATCCCCCAAGAAATAATAAAAATTTTATAAGCTAACATTGTCACAATAAACAAAGAAGATAACTGCTGAATTGGCTTTTATTGTTTTGAAAATGCATATAAACATGGACAATGAATTAAATATGGCAACAAGAAAATGCTCAACTAGGTGGCATGACTTGGGTCAATTCATGATTCGAGCATTTTGAAGATGCTAAGAAAATTGACAATTCTTCGGGCCTCAGAAAATCAGGATTCTACAAAGATCATAGGAAAATAAAATGTTGAATTTCTATTCATTTCTGCAAGGGAATTTTATGTATTAATGTCCTTTTATGCTTGGCATTACATAAACTTCTGTATCTATTAATTTGAAGGGGATAAAATCTGTAATAAAGTTTAAAAGATCAATAATGCTAAGAATGAAGTGTGGGAAAGGTTTACTCTAGTGAAAGAATGTTGAATGTTAGTATAAACAATAATAATGTTTCTACTTGTATTATCGAGTACTACTTTTTAATGTCATTAATGACTTGCATGTGAAAAATAAAGATATTTGAAATTTGCAGTTAGGAATGGTTAGATACCATTTAATTATGACAACAGGAACAAAATATGGCATTTGCAAATAAGAAGACAACAAGAAAGTATTTTCCTAATGAAGAAAGAAACGACACTGTGCTATAATTAAGCACTCGGATAATGAACAATAGAAGGGGATTTTGACAAGAGATGGCCATGGATAATTATTATGCTCATTGATGAATTCTATAGAAAAATCTATTTTTATTGTTGAGACACAAATACGAAGCATTTTTTTAAGCTAAAATGCCATGTCATCAAAATTCAAAAATAATATATATATATATATATATATATATATATATATATATATATATATATATATATATATATATATATATATATATATATATATATATATATATATATATATATATATATATATATATATATATATAGTATTAAAAACAGATAAAGGTAGAAAATATTATTCTATTGATATTGTGCTGATGATGGGGAAAACAGAATTATAACCCAAATTAGCAGTGCATATGCTTCCCAGATAAGGACTGGTCCAAAGGGAAAAAAAAACAAAAGGAACTATTGTCAATATGATAAATGCAATGTTTCTGAAAGCAAAAATAATAATAATTAAAAAAACCTATGGGGAGAAGCTTTACTCATAGTTTGTCACATGCAATACCATAAAATCAACCATAATGTTGTCATATAAATAATGAATTATAGAATAAAAAGTATCAAGCCTAAGTTATCATCGAGCTTGAGGTCTAGAATACATTTCTTGGTTTATGATCAAAATTAGGATCCACGGTTTAAATATGTTTTTATGAGATATGATGAAAATTCAAAAGCTTATAAATTTGGATTTGGACGCAATTCTTATAGTGGAATTAAAAGTGCCATACTCTTTAATACAGAAACCGATCCACAATATTCAAAGAAGCCATTGCAATCCTGAAAGCTTAATAAAAGGAGAAGATTACAAATAAAATGGATCCAATGTATTAAATGGTACATGCATTATAGCAGATTTGTCTCTTGGTCACCTGATTGAATGTAAAGGGGTAAAAAAAAAAAGAAAAGAAATATAGCATAAATGGATATAGTTAAACTTCGATGGCCATATTAATCGCTAAATAATTTATTAAAAAAACTAGTATTTTGATACTAATGCACCGATGTCCAAATTTGCAATATGTAGAATGCTACTAGCACCAACCTCATTGTATATAATCTTTTGTATACCCTATTGATGTTAAAAAAAGCATTTTAAATTGGCGACATGAACAAGATATGAATAAAGAACAATCATGGTGGTTTTTGTTGGGATAATTAATCTTTTATGTGGTTTAACTCGAGCATCTCTGCAGCGGCATGAAAGATTTAATTTTATGTAATGGCTTTAAGCATAATAAAATTGAGAAAATTTATGTATTCTCAGTATATAGGGGAGTAATTTAATATCACTATATTGACATTACATCCATTATTAGTAATAATACAAATGGCATAAATGGAAATTAGTACCTAACTTCATTTTTGAAAACTAAAGAACTAAATGAAGTAAATAATGTGTTGATAAAGCTAAGAAACGTGATGGGTATTTTCCGTTTCAAAGTCATATTAAATTAAGAAATTACTTTAGAAATTTAAGTACTACTAGATGCCATATAAGGCTTCTTCAAAGTTAACAAAAGACTTTGCAAGTTCCATTACACAGATTGAATATGCAAGTGAAACAGTAACCTGATCTTTATGTCATTCACTTTACTATATCTCATCTTTCGGTCATAGTTCAAAAATTTTCAAGGTTTACAAATAATCCTGATACTGTACTTTGGAAGGCATAAAAGAGTTCCTTGATTCAAAGAACCACATTATTGGGATTATTTAACAACAATTTCCCAGCAATACTAAAAGAAACACAAAGGTCATTAGTAACTAGTACAAATAATAATAATAATATATTACCAATGCATGTATCAAATCCTGTAATAATTTCACTGATCACCTAATAAAATGTCTCGCGAAGAACAATGGTAAAAATGAAAACTATAGGATTAAGAATGAGGCCCTTTGTTAATAGCCACCAATAACGAGAACCCAACATTTTTTAGTATTAAAGCTGCTGAAGGCATAAATGACTTAAAGAAAAAAAAACAGCAATGAGTGGTTATCAAGGCACTAATATTTAACAATCTAGAAAATTATGCTGACTATCATGTGCTAGAAATGGAGAAACACTCATAATAAAGTTCGTTTAAAATTAAAACTTGGTCTAGGGGCACAAGAAGAAACTTCACCTAAACACACATAAAGTATTAAAGGCGCTTCTAATAGTATTGGTTTTACCTAGTAAATGTTCATGAAACTTTTAAGGAAGCCAGGAAGTTCAGTTGGTAATCAAAGTCTTAGGTTCAAAACTCATCTATACCATAACAAATTCCATCTTGTGGACTAAGGGGCAAAAAAAGTTTACGAAACCAGGACAATATAAAGGCTGGAGAGATGTTTTATGAAGCCACATAGTATTACAGATATAATTTTTTGTTTTAATACAAAAAAATCATGATTTAATGTGCTGAAATGAGGGAGTTATTGAAACATCGAAATCGCAATCATTATATCCTAACAACTAAATATGGTTAACACTATGAATCCTCATGTTCCATTCACCCTCATTAAGTGCTGCATGATGTAATACATATATTTTCTGCCAATTTTATCGTAAAAGATTCAGTAGTTTGCCCTAACCTTGTTCAAAGTCCTTTGAACTAAGAGTATCTACCAAACTTATGATGTATCAACTAACTTTTTTTGTATATACCCAAACCGCTAAAAGCTTATTTTCCATTACATTAGCTTCAAAAGTTGCTAATTTCTAGGCCCACCACCCCACTATATATGCAATTTTAATCTATCTTTCCTATTATATCATGCATTTATCTAAATATTCTCATTTTTTTTCACACTCGGATTGGTTATGATTGATTTCTTTTACTATCTTATAGTGACAAATGATATTCATATAACATAATAGGATTAATTATACTTTAATAAAATTTACATCTAAGTTCGCAAGATATTACCTTACATCATAGCATTCCTACAGCAATACTCTATTTTAGCCAACTAGCTTTGGCCCTGCAAGTTATATCTTTATCCATTTATCAATTAATCTATATAATCGATGATTACACAAATATCAATTTATTTTCAAGTAATATTAACCAATAAAATTTAGTATCACCGCCATTAAAATTGTACACCATATATACAACTTCTGTACCACTAATACTACATCCTTTATCTTCTAAGCTTCTTCAAAGATATAGCTTTTACTTATCATAGTAGATATCATACCAACATTAACCATTAGTATGTAAGTATGCATCTAGCTTTGAATTTCATTCATAAACATCCTCAATACAAAAAAAAAAAGTAATAATAAAAATAAAAAAATTTAAAGTATATTTAATGGTGGGTGTAACTGTTTAATCACCCATTAATCGGTTATATAAAATACTACAAATTTGCATAATAAATAAGAATAATAACCTTGCAACTATTATTGCTTCAACAATATAATCAACGTCTTTAATGTCTCCAACTATTAAACAATAGAGTGATCCGAATGTTACATAACTAATTAAAAACACATGAAAAATGAAAAAAAAAATCATTACAAATATGGCAGCGAGCGATGCTTATGATGAGAGGAAATAAGAGGAATACACCTAAAATCATTAATAACAGAACAAGATCCCTATAAAGTTTAAACCTTAAACTCCATCTTACTAGGCAAATTCGGGCAATGATTTAAATTACCTTACCCAACCCACAAAATATATCCGGATCAGCCAAGACAAGGTTATACATTTGCCCAAGATAATACTGAAGTGGGTGTGAATCAATCAAGTCAGTATCAGCCTCAAATTTAGAAAAGGCTAACGAGCACCCTTTTAATGAATGCCTCAATTTTTACTATTTTTTAGTGATTAAAACCTCTTTCTTTTACGATGAACAAAGGCTAAAGCCAAAATGAACAAATTTAGTGTTTTTTGTTTTTAGTTGATGATCTCTTTTACAACTATTTTCCGGTTCATTGCAAGCAACATAAAGTTAGAAGCAACTTTTTCCTAATAAAGGATAGATATAACCTCAGAAAAAGGTTTGCATACATATCAGATGATTCTTATGTATTCACATATCTAACACCTCAAGTTTGATATTTACATTTATAATGCTTTAGTATCATAAACCTATGCATGAAAAAGTGTATTTCAGTTTTAAAAACTTAATAGTGATGGTATTTTTGAAGTGAAGTCTTAAGTTTTGAGCGTTATAAATCTAAATATGAAAGTTTAGGCGTTAGATATGTAAATACAGAAGAATTGTCTGGCGTAAAAGTAAATGCCCCAAAAAAATATATTTGTCTGCACCCAACTCGAAATCACATAAACATCTATATCTAATTCATAAGGTTCATTATGCAGCATGCTCCACAATCAAAAGAACCTTTCCAAGCAAATAGAAACCAAAACACTTGTTGGAATGGCAAGACTACATTGGATAAAGTATATTTGGCATAAATTCCTAAAGCAAGGAAGATACTTATAAAAAAATTATCAAGTACTATCTGCGTTCTAATGAACAATTCTAAGAAAATACTATCCCCATACCACTAAGATTAAGATGAAGATTCTTCCACAATGGCAGTTCAACAAAATATAAGGGAAGAGCAACGAGGCATCAAATCAAAGGCAAATTATTGAAATCAACAAGCAATTTCCCAATGAAAAGCATAAATGCGGAAATAAGCTTCCCATAGTAACCAAAAAAAACAAAGCTGCTACATTTCGAACTCTAAATTAACAAAAAATAAAAAAATAAATAAATAAAAACCTCAGCATGAAAACTTTAAGCCAATAAAATATGAGTAAAACTCCAAATTTCATGATGCTTGCGTATAAACTGAGAACGCACGGCATCCTCGCAGCTGAGCCAGCGACTCCAAACTAAAAAACATTCAAAACAATAAAACCAATCTAACAAATGAAAGAATCACAAGAAAACCTACGAAAGATGCTAACAAGCATCGAGATCATCACTCAAGTCCCGTAAACTACCAAATTTATATTTAACAAAAGCAGGTGAGCGACCATACCTAAGAAGAATCGTCGAAGGCCAGTGACGAAACGCTGCAGGGAATCAGCCAGAGGTAGAAGACGGAAAAAGAAAGTTGCATGGAGCAGGGAGTTTCGAAAGCAAAGAGCATGGGAAAGCGTCAGAGTAAAAAATGCAAGTCACGAGAAGGAGCGGCGTCCACGCCGAAGAAGAGGGGAGTCGTAAAGAGGGGTAAAAATCGAAAGGTGATTGAAGGGATAATGGTAAAGGGATTAAATTGAAAGGTGTTGATGATGGGAAGATGAAAGGTTAAAAAATGGCGGAATGAAAAAGATGAACAGCGATCCCGCGGGTATAAGGATGAGAGTCAATCAGCTTCTGGCCCCGGTCAGCTTAGCGGCTCAGATCATCCAAAATATTATATTTACAAATTAAGTATTTACTAAATTTTTTAAGCCATCGTATTCACGTAATAAAAATAAAGATCTCGGTTAACTTGAATTTTGATATTTGAGTGGGAATTTGAAAGATGGATGAATTTGTATATAGCAAGTTTTTGGGGCGGTCATATTGTCCGCCGATAACTTGTAAGATGAGGTGACCGTCAGTGATTAGCCGTTGGGGCGTACGATGTCCGGACAGAATATTTTTTTAATGTTCTGCACTTTTAATTCGGCTGTTGTACATATACATAAAAATTGTGTGGCATATATGTAATATAATTTTTTCTATAAAAATATACTGTGTCGGCAGGTCTTGTCCTCTGCATTTGCGCCATCTCTGACTCCGCGCCAACACTACGTGCGAGTTATCCAGCAAAGTTTGTCTAATTTCTTATAAAAGTGCGGGAAAAAAAAAAAAGATAAAACTCTCTATAGAAATCTGCAAATTTTTTTTATTAAAAAAATAGAAAATTATCACTTCTAGATTTACAATGCTGAAAGAAATTACATACAAAAATAAATTAAAATATAATTTATTTATTCAATTCTTGCTAGACCCATTTGGGCAGCTTATAAGTGCGGGCAACGTTTTGAAAACGCTGTTGTATTGTTTGGTTCGTGTATTTCACCAGCTTATCTGAAACTGCGTTTGGGTTTTTATACTAAACGCAGGTTGCGGGTCGACCCCTGTGGTCGGCCCACAGGCCACATTTCAGGATAAACAATTTATCCTGAAACGCACAAGATGCCCCAAACGGACCATAAATCCGGATTTACGACCCAAAAATAACGAGATGTGGGAAAATTACATTTTAAAAAAATGTTGGATTCAATTTTTATCTTTTATTTGTTATGTTTGGTTTGATTTAAGTTGTATTTATAATTAAATTTAATTAATAATATGCTATCAAACACTGTCTTGAAAAAAACTGCTTGATTGATATAAACTGACTTTGAATCATAAATCGGATGATATCAATTTTGGGATATATATATATATATATATATATATATATATATATATATGATTTTGAATAGTTTGAGAACGGGCTGCCATTAGCATTGCTTGGATATGTTATTTCATGTTTTATTTTACTTTATATATTTTTATATAAAATAAATTTATTAAATACATTTATTGCATGCTAGATAATTCAATAACTCTTAGCTTAAAAATATGTCTTATGCGCACAAGCATAAATGTTATAGTTCTATGACAAACTCGGAAAAAAAAAAAAATCACATAATCTGCGGTATAATTGAAATTTCAATTTTTGCTCTTTCCTCAAATTCAGCAAAACAGGATTACAAAATTATAAATCACTATTTGTAATTAATAATAATTTAATACTCAGACAATAGCTATATAAAAATAATACTCAAACAACAATACCGGTATACATTAATGGGCTTATATTAATCGTATTTGGGCTATAAGATTCAACTGGTGATAGTCGACGATAATTGCCAATATATGTTATTTTAGCACTTTTCAAAGTTTTAGATTCAATCTCAGCTCTGGATTACTCTTATGTGAAGTGTGAGGGTCTATTTAAAATTTTTAATAGAAGTATTTTGATCAATTAAACAAAAATTATAAAACACTTCAACATATGGTTATTGTTAATTTCTTCAATCATATGTATTCTTTCAACATTTAAGCATCTTTGCAACTCAAAATTGAAAATATTTTGACTAGTAGAAATCCTTTTGTCCGGCTGCTTAACTTGAATATATGCGTGTCAAGCTCATAAATTCATCTAACTTTTCAATTAATGCATTAAAAGATCTAATTATACTTCAAGTATTTGATACAGACTTGTTTGTACTTGAATTCAATTTAAATTTTGTGTGTCAGGTATGAATTGTTCATACTATCCATTGAAGCTTATTAAAAAATAGTTGCACAACAGTTGTGGCAGGAAGCTACTGCGCAGAAGCTGACTTTCAGTTTTTTTTTTTTTGTAATGTTGAAACAGCTGTGTTGTAGTTTTTTTTTTTAATAAATGACATTTCTGCCTCTTATACTTTAATGTTGTTTATAACCAAATTATTCATACTTGCACATTTCAAAGTTGAAAGTAAAAATCCAATTTGAATGTTACAAAATAAAAATAGACAACTTACAAAACAGTAACACCGCAATCAAAATTAAAAAAAAAAAAACTATTAAATGATAATATTATTTTTTAAATGTAATTGGTTTATGTCGTGAGATAAGTTGTCCTCTAAGGAAACTCGCCATGTCTGATCACTATCGGTTGTTGATTCCTCCAACTCATTTGTCAATCTAAAGAAGTCATAGTTTTTTGTTCTTCTCTTTGAACACTTGTAAAATGTAATTGGTTTATGTCTGTCTGAATTATTATTAGAAATAAATGTATTGATGTTACTAAATATTCTTTCAAACTTCTAAGTTGCCTAAGAGAGCTAAAAATACTACTCTAGTTAATATTCCAGAAAGATATGATGTCTTTACTTTCTCTGATTTCTAACATTTATTTTTATGCAATACTTTTTGTAAAGCATTTCATTTACTTCTAGTTAATTGAATTAAAGCCATCCTTCATAATATTATAAATCATGTTCAGTCTGCTCATATTAACGGTCGTGATACTGTTGACTGTTAATTCTATGGTTTTAATTATATTAAATCTCCTAAGCAATTTTTTGCTATAATTAATATTGCTAAGACTTTTGATAAAGTTAACAAGAATTTCCTTTTCATATAATGAAAATGATTCCCTTTCCTTCTAACTTTATTAAATGAATTAAATCTTGTACTAATGATATTCACTTTATTGTCATTATCAATAATGAATTAAAATAGAAATTTTCTTCTTCTTCTCTTCGTCAAGGGTGCCATGTCTTAACTTATCTTTTTGTTATCATTATGGACACACTTCCTATTATTATTGAGAATTATTTGAATAAAGATTTTACTAAAGCCTCTCATCTGATAATATTCAGATATTTGGTAAAGCTGATATTTTATATATGAAGACTATTAGTCAAGCAAAGCTACAAATCTACACATAAATGCTTCTAAGTCTATTTTTTTTTTTTATAAATTTGTGTATGTCTCTACTTAGAATAATATTTTCTCATTATGTTGTTTTACTATAAACCTTTCCCTTGGAAGTATATGTATATCACTATAAAACCTTCGAAACTGTTAATTTTTTTACTGTCATATCCTTATTGATAAAGTTAACAATTGGTTAGCTGCTTGGAAGAAAAAGAAATTATATTTTGTTGGTAAGCTTCAACTTATCAAGTTAACTGTTTGAAATTATTTATATTACTAGTTTTGTTCAATTATTATTCCAAAAGGTTTGAGAAATAAAACCCCTTCTTTGATTTCTAATTTTCTTCAAAGTAATAAGGAACATAAATATCTTCATATTATTGCTTGGGATAAATTCAATAGGCCTAAACATTGTGGTGGTATTGGTCTTCCCTCTTTGGATGTTATTAATATCATGTGTAAGACCAAAATTATTTAGAAACATTATAATTTTCTGTCTATTTTATCTAAGTGGAGTTTTAATCATTATGGTCATATAAGGAAGATTGTTGTTTCCAAATTTTCTCCTTTTTGGAAAGATCTTATTAAAGTGGCCAAAATAATTAGGTTTTCATTAACCTTTAAAATTACTTTGAACAGTCGATTGGATTATCTTTGAAAGAAAATTTTGGAGACAATATCATTAATTGGTGTAAGCTTCGTTATAATGGCAAAATATGTGATGTTTTAAGGCATAACAGTTGGAATTATAATTTTTTTTAATTAATGCTCTTGTAAACTTCATCAACTCTTTAGGAAATATTCGTATTCTCAAGGCTTTGCTTATTTTTGGAAGAACAAAAACTTTCATTATCATAAACTAGTTTATTTCTACTTATATGAAGTTTTTTCTTGTGTGGACTCATTAAATCTTATATGGTTTAAATGTTATCTATTAAATATGCTTTGTTTGCTTGGAAAATTATTCGTTAAGAACTTAAAACTTGTGATAATCTTAATCTTCAGGGAATAAATAGTCAAAATATTTTTGTTTTTTGTATTAGTAGTGTTGAGAATCATGATCATCTTTTCTTTGAAACTTTTATTTCCCATTATCTTCTTAATAAATGTCTACCTTAAGATAATTTTTTCATCGTCCATTCTAATTTCTTCCAGGCATAGTATCATTATAATACAATTTATTGTAAAATTTAAAAGACATTTCATCTTCTCTCTTTACAATTTGCTGTTTATTTGATATGGCTTGAAAGACAAAAGTAGAATTTTCAATAATAAATATACTCCTATTGATTTTATCATCTGGAATATTCATTGGAAGATCATTTTTAAAAGTAGGAATTGAAAATTTAAACTGATTATACCTACTTATATTATTGAATTTTATGGTATTAAAGTTGAACTCTAACATATATTTTTTTAATTTTCTTCTCAGTTTTTCTTTGTTACTTTAATCTTCTTTCTTTTGTATTTTGTTTTTATTGCTTTGACTCTTTCTTGTCTGCTACTTTTTTTTCCTTCTGTTGTTCTTCTTCGTTTTGTTGGTTGCTTTAGTAGCAAATTTCTTTTTTTAACTTGGGATGGAATTTTAATATTACGTGACTTACTTGTTAGTATTTGTAATTTATTTTGGTTTGAAGTTCCTTCTTTTGAAGATTGCTACTATTTGCTATTCATTTTCTTGTCTCTTCGTTGTTGCATTTCTTTTAAGCTAGTACTATTTTTTCTTGATCTTAGCTTTTGGTTGAGATGCGGTATAGACTCATGTGGAAATGAAACATTTATTAAAATTTAACTAGTTTTGTGAATATATTTTTATTCTAAATTTTAATATTTCATTATGGTTTTTTTCCTATTTTGCTTTCTTGTATATATTTGTTGCTTATTTGATATGTGTTTTTCTTCTTTTGAAGGTTGACAAATAATTGTCATTTCTTTATGTTATTTGTTCAATAGTTGTTATTTCACATTGATCTTTGCTTTTTGTTGAGATATGATATTAAGCCATGATTGGTTCTTTTTGCAAGTTCATCATTGTATGGCTTGATTGTCTAGGATTGTAGTTGTATTACTTTCTTGGTGTGAAGACTATTCTTTGTTGTCGCTTCAATTAGTTGTTGTTTCTTATTTATTTTCTTCTTATTGCGTTTCCTTTATTTTTAGTTTTATTGAATGAATTGATTTATATAATGATAGAGGTGTACCCGAGCAAAGCAGTGGCGATGGCTCGAGGTGGCCATGGTCTGCAAAAGCCAATGGTGAGATGCAACTTCTATCAATTAAAATGGTTGTTTTTTGAAATATTTAAGATGACTAGAAACTATTTCAAGTAGATATTTAAGAAAAAAAATATTTATTTAAAAAAATAAAAAATATATATATATATTAATTAAAATTAAAATTATTTTTAACAAGTAAAAATAAAAATAAAAAGATAATAATGATTCTAAACTAACCCAAATTTTAAGTTAAAACAATTGTCATGATATCCAAATATCATTTACATCAAAGTGTAGTTAGATTGTTAAATTTATATTGAAATTTTTATTGTACACATCAAAATAATTTAATAGTGTTAAATCCACTTAAAAACACAATTTATATTAGAATAACTATTTACCAATTAGTTAACTTTCGTCTCGATATAGTTAGAACGCTAGAATAAAATAAATTTTAATAGCCATTCATTTTAGGTGTCATATGCAAAATTGCATCAGGACTCTGATCATAATATGCCAAGTGTACATTCTGACCTCGCCGTGCATTAAACTTTTTTTTTTTTATATTCAGAACACTTAGTAATGTTTTTTCTTCATTTGTTGGGCATTTACTTTGCATATATAACACCTAAAAGATTAAACGAGGACTCCTCGCCGTCAACACCGAGAGCTTCGACGATTAGCGTGATCCCAAAGGAAGCATCCACCCTCAAAATTTTCTCTATCGAAGCAATTAGACTTCCATCACTTGCGAGAGAGGGAGAAGACAGGGAACGGGACCGCAGTCCACATATTTTACAAAATTAAAACGCAGTTTTTAGATACACATCTAAAATGTGCGATCTAAACACTACGGCGATATTTTGAAAAAACCGCCCCCAATTTTAAGTGGACCGGGTCATAAAATATTACATTTATCAGACAGGAACATGAGCTTTCTATTCCCAAAATTAAGAAATATAGTTTTATTGAAGAGTGTGTCAAAACAGCAATCTATGCAGAATATTTATTATTAAACAAATTAGTAAAATGACATTTTATTTGAATATTTATATGGATGCGGGTCATATTTAAAATATACGTTTTAAAAAATCGTGATTTAAATAAGTGTTTTATACAATAGAATAATAACCAATATACTAGTTAAAATAATGTTTTTGATGATATGATTAATGAGCATTTACAAAACCCAAATTTTTCGTATTTGCATATCTAACACTTAAACTTTCACATTTATACCACTCAATTTTCATCACATAAAAAAAATAAAAAAATTTATTTTTTAAAAAATGAATACATCTTTTTCATGCACAATATATATATATATGTGTGTGTGTGTGTGTGTGTGTGTGTGTGGGTGAGTGCGTGCGCATGCGAGCACGCTCGTGTGTCTGCGCATGCGCGCGTATGTGTGTCATCATTCGTCACCGGTTGATAAAACAGTTTCTTTAAAGGTTGTATGTGCCCTAAGGGCACCAGTTTAAATCAATATCTAATCAGTTTGTTGGTAGTAAGCGCAGACCTCAAACAGTTAAGCACATGAGGGTGCTTAGGGGCTCGTATAATTGCATTCGATCATTTTTAATGTATATAGACACACACTCACACACTAAGAGTTGAATGTTTTGTGTTTGATTTTTCATATGATTTTGCAAAAATATCATTGGGACATGCCTGATTATGATGTCCTAGGTTGGATTTTTTATTGTGTGGCGTAAATTTTTATCTGCGTCCAATTAAAATCACCCAAATTAAACAATGGGTCCCACCAAATATAAAACATTAGCATTTACAAAGTTTCCATGCAATTTTTTTTT
>NEWO01000176.1:700118-724030 GCA_003013225.1 Phalaenopsis aphrodite
GTGCGCGTGTGTGTGTCGCCATCCGTGTCGTGTTGATAGAGCAGTTTCTCTGAAGTTCCTAAGTCCCATGTATTCATGAGTTTGAATCCCCTTCTGGCCAGTTTCTCGGTAGTGATAACATACCTCAAACAATTAGACATATAAGGGTGGCTGGTGGCTCATATAATTACCTCAGACCATTTTTAATATATATATATATATATATAATCACATAAAAAATTAAACTCAAATAATTCAACTTTTAATGATTTGAGTTTGAATTTTAAATGTGATTTTATAAAAATGACATTGAGACATGCTTGATTATGATGCCGTTGATTAGATTTTTTTTTTGCGTCAAGGCACGAAACGGTATCCAATTAAAACCACCCAAAATAAAAAGTGAGTCTCACTAAAAAAACAAAAAAAAAATATATTTAAGTTTGGCTGAGATTTTAATTTCTAGATAGGTCATAGTTGGAGCACAAAGATCTATTGCTATCGTTATTACGTTGATCAATCATTAAATGGATGCTACAAGGATATTGAGGTGTTTGCCATAAAAAGTTATGCCATAGAAAAATTGTGACAACAGGGAAGCAGGCCTTATGATGTAACTATACATGACTATTACTTACCCATACAATTTAAAAAGTATGCACAAGTGCATTAAAGGTTTTACGTGAAAAACACGAAAAGATGAAAACATAGAACTATATATTTTTATAAGACTTCAATGATCTCTTAGAATATTGTGCTAGATTTTCGTATAACGCTAAGACATTAAACTCTCTAAATCTATTATTTTAACATGCAACAACTATATTATGCCAACATTTTTCATTTACAAATTTCTCCACTTTATTTTAGTCTTGATTTATTGCAATGAATCAATACAATTTTTTTATTGTTAGAGTTATTTAAAATTAACTTCATTTTATTTTTAGTCATAAAAAGGCGTTTGGGTTTTAACTAATAACTGTTTTGTTATTTAACTAAACAAGTTTTAGAAGCGAGATCACAACTAATAAAACTGATTTGGCCGCTGCCCTTCGATAGCCGGCGCTCTATATATTCACGAGTCCCCTTCGCTCATACGGCCGAAGGATAGGTTGTGCCCTTGCGTCGAACAATGGCGGGGATTGGGAAGCACTTCAAGTATTTGATCCTCGGTGGTGGAGTCGCTGCGGTGAACTCCGATCTCCATTTTCCTATTTCTTTCTCATTTTTATCTTTCCTTGAGATGAGTCGCCGGCCGATTGCTCTAGGGCTGTTTGTTTGCGGGATTTAGGTTGGATGTTGCCACAATCACATTATTTCTATTATTGATTATATGTTGCTACGGCTGCATAAATCTTGCTTTTCTCTCGTTTTAAGTTAAATTCTGAAGATTTGATAAATTTTGAAGGAGTAAGACTGTGGTTTTTCTTTTCTTTTGCCGAATTAATTTCAACTGTTAACGCTATCGGGATTTACTGAATTTGGATTTTTAAAACTTGCTGAATTTAGATTTACAATATTTGTTGTATCCTACTTGAACTAAACCTAATTGTAGTCAAACAGCCCCTTGGTTGTTAAGATGATGCTATTTTTTCAGTCATTTATACTGGGAATCGATAAAGGCTTTCTTCTCTATTCGTTTCAAATAAATCGGCTAAAAATTTTGCGTGGAATTTCCAGGGATATGCTGCTAGGGAGTTTGCAAGACTTGGCGTCAAGTTAGGGGAGTTGGCGATAATTTCAAAAGAGGCGGTACCTGTTTATTATTCTATATTTAAATCTGTTCCTGAAACAATACTTTGATTGAATTGCTTATTATTCAAAATTCGCAAAGTTGATTGATAGATTTGAGTAATATTTATTAAGTTCGGATGTTTAATGAATGCCACATTCTGTTTTTGTTATTGTGATCTTGTGGTCTACCGAGCAACTTAAGGACATTCATATGAACAAATAAGTATGTTATGTTTGTTATCATGCTTCCCTTTAGAAAGTCCTTTGGCTGTGTTGCTCTTTGTTTTTACTCTTATTTTTTATGGTATGTAGTAGGAGTGGTATTTGAACATCTATTTGTTCCTGTTTGATGATGTCTAAATGGTGGGACTGTATCTATATTATGCTATGGATTGCCATGTTGATGGAATTAAATTTTATGCTATATATGGATTGCGTGGGTTTTATTCTCTTTAGTTGTTAACTTAGAGTATTTGTTTCATGTTTTGTTGGTGTTTATTTATTAAATGCATATTTTTCTGGGGAAATTTTATTTTTATCTCATAAGAACACTTCTTTTTCAGCATAAAAAGGCTAGCTATGCAAGTCCTAAAAAGCTTATTTGATGATTTTGATGAAAAGAAACATTTTTTTGTTTTATTCTAATATTTATTTAAGTATGCAAATAGGTTCATGCAATCAATTCATGTCTGATTGCTGCTTGTAGTAAGTGGCACTCTTAAGGACATCATGCCTAATATATTGGGAGTGACATCTTCACGAGCAAGGCCAAAGTTTCCTTGTATTAAGGCTTTATTTTGCTATTTTAGGACTTATCCAAGTAAATATGTTAGAGTGATTTTTTCTTTAAAAAGTGTTTCAATATCTTCTAGTAAATGTTTTTTTGGTATTTATATTGGTATTTAGTTCACTAAAGAACATTAGCTTTGAAAAATTATTTGCTTCATTAAATCATACAAATATAAAATATTTTATTGTAATTTTTCATTATTGCATGATTAATATTTATAGTTACTTTTAAATTTCAAATATTCATTGGAAAATCGGCGTGAACCTGAATGTATATAGATTGGGACTAACATATGTACATTCAATGTTTGTTTGCAGCCCACTTGATCATATATACATTGATCACAACTGTATTTTCTGTTCTAGATATTGATATATGTTGATCAAGTCAAATTTAATTCCAGCAAATTTTTCTTAAACATAGAAATTTATCCCAAATAGTTTAATTAAGATATGGTGAGCATAAGGCTAGTTAGATATTTTTGGGGTGGAATGATAGTTACAAATTTTGAACTTACACTGAGAGTCAAAGAATCCCTCGACATTGCTTCCTTTGGGCTCTCACCCGAGACCTATACTCTTGAATTAAAGGAGTATACCACTTGTGACAAAGCCTTTGGTACTCAAATTATTAGGCACACTAGGGGTGGCTGGAGGCTCGTATAATAGCCTCTAGCCATTCCTTTTGAGAATATATATATATATATGCCTTTGTTTGAGTTAGTTTGTGCGTGTGTGTACGTGCATCATACTCAATCCATTTATGGACTTGTAACATCCAGTGTTTCTTTGCGTTGTCCATGAGATTTTTAACAAGTACTAGCATTTGCTGATAACTACCTTTTATAACTTTGCATAAAAAACTAATAAATTTTAGCTTATTTTGGGGACATTCCCTTGCAGTTTTGAGTCATATTCCTAGCCCATAAAGCATAATTTCTACATTCCTGTAAGAGTTCTAAAAGCTGGGATGTGTTTCCAACAATACGTTGTACATCTCCTAGCTGAGCATTGCAATTAGTGATTTCTTCTATGCTTGAGGTCGGAGGGTTTGGCATTTTCCTCATTTGTAAGAAACGTTTGTGCATGACTTCATTTTTTGTGTTTACAAAGTATGGAGCTAGTGTAAAGCCCAAGAAATAAGGAAGTTGTGGAGCGGATGTAGGCTGGGTTAGGGCTGAACCTAACCATACCTCATTTTGTCTTTATCATTTCCTTGCATTTTTTTTATTCCACTTTACTTAGATTGATTGTTTCCTCTTCTATTTACTTGTGTTTTCAGTTAGTTATTCATTTTATGATTCTCATTGATCTCTCCCTGCTTGGGTTTATGCCATAACCATCAATGGTGAATGATGCGGCAGGAGAAATTCTTAATTCTATATCATTATTCAAAATTGAGCAAGCAGTTCGCTTTTCTTGTTCTTGTAAATACACAACCATTTATTTGTTCTGAGTCATGATACTACTGTGAATCAGTGATTATTCTAAAGTAAACTCATATCTTTGTCGACACTTAAGGATATACTTGTGCGCTCCAAAATAATCTAAGTTACCATGCAAGACATGGGGGTGATCCCTTAATTTACATTGCTTGAAATAGTAGTTAGATTCTCATATTTGGTATGTGTTCCCTGCTAAAAAAATTGTAAAAATGATATTAATGGACTAGATGAAATAGCATATATTTGATATGATAGTTCCTCATATTAGCCATCTCTGACGAAGCTCATAATTTATTATATTTAATTTCTAATTTTACAATTTTTGATATGAAGTTGTGCTTGCTATCAATTGTTTATTATTAGTTGAATGATCATAATTTTGTTTACAATTTTGAGTCCACATGCATAAATGAATGTTTGTACATAAAATTACCCAAATACTTCTAGGTGTACTTGTAGACCTTCATATGTGTATTCTTTTTCAACTCTCTTACCTTATTCATACAACAACAACAAGCCTTTATCCCACTAAGTAAGAGCGGTACATAAATCATTTTTCTCGATTGTACCCTATTCAGTGTTATATTTTCATTTAATTCTAATAAATTAAGATCACTTTTTATACAACATGCCCAAGTCTTTTTAGGTCTACCTCTACCTTTCTTAAAATAAGTCAAATCTAAAAAACTGCTTTTTTAACTGAGTCATCAGATGGTCGATGTATAATGTGACCAAACCATCTAAGGCAATGCTCTCATAGGATGGGTGATCTTCTGGGAAGTTACACCGACAGAGCAAAACCGTGAAGCCATTAGGCCAAAGCGGACAATGCTTTGATGGGTGAGAGCTCGAGCTGTCACAAATGGTATCAGACCATAACATTAGCCGGAAGATGGTAATTAAGTGTCATGTAGAACAAAGTGCTACGCAATGGGAGCCACCTGTTGAACCTTCGATAGGACACAATGCCACATGGTGGGAGCCATATGTTGAACCTTGGATAGGACAAAATGCCACATGGTGGGAGCCACCTCTTGTGTTTGTAGGGGTCACCTCTAGAATCCTATCTGCCTGGTGGATGATTCTGGGATACGAGAACTTACGAGGATGTAAGCTACTTAAGTGGGAGAGATTGTCAAACCCTCTAAGTAGAATGAAGCCAAACCTTAAATTATCAAGTCACTTTTTGATGTAACGGTGGAATTTCATTAGAAACCCCAAAGTTAAGCGTGCTCACTCATAGGTTGGGTGATCTCCTGGGAAGTTACACTAACAGGGCAAAACTGTGAGGCCACTAGGGCAAGAGGACAATACTTTGATGGGTGAGAGTTTGGGCAGTCACAATAGGTCACGTCTGATACGCATGAAACAAACTATGCAACAACCTCTAGTGTGTTAGTAAATTGAAAAATTATATGACACTTTTTATATGCTAAGATGGTTTATATAATTCTCTTCATGTCATGTGAATATTTTTTTGGCTTCTTGATGAATTTTTTGCTCACAATTATATACGTTTTCTTTTCACACAGGTAGCTCCTTACGAAAGACCAACGCTTAGCAAGGCATACCTTTTTCCTCAAGGTGTTTATGCAGTTAGATGTTTTTGTGTGGTTTATTATGTTTTATACTGCTAATTTTATGAAAAGGATAAAGCTATTCAGTGCAAAGTAAAGTACGGGCCATGTGTTTTGCGTTGTTAAGAAGTGCAAAGCTTCAATGAGGCACACTGAAATGAACTTTGCTCTGGATTCACTTTGCTGAATATAACACCAATGAACAACCCGTATTTGTTTGAATTTTTCTTTTATACGATTATGAAATTATAGTTCAATTATTTGGCTTATTTTTGTATTTTTACTTTCACAGGTTTTATAACTCTTAAATAAATAACACAGATATTTCAACCTCTTTTGCTCAGCATTTTCTCTTAACAAAAAATTCAAATTTGTGTTCGGCATGGGTAACAAATATGGTAGTTAGCTTAACAATGAAGTGTGAAAATAGTCCCTTGTATATTTACATAGGGACATTTTAGTCCCAAAATCTATAAAAATGCCAAATTAGTCCCATGCTCTTTTAATTTGGGCTGAAATAGTCCACAAGGAGGACTGTTTCTTCTCTCATTAAAAGAGTTTCGGGATTAAATTTACATTTTCATAGATTCTGGGAAAAAGGCCCCCTACAAAGAGTCAGAGGACTATTTGATACTCTTCTCATTAGCTTAATTTGTCATTATGACTTATGTAGTTAATAGGTAGTGATGAGTGCTTAATAGGTTTAATGAGTCGTTGGATATTTTGTATTATGTATATATTTCATTTTGGAGAGCAATAAAATGCAACCCCCCTTTTTTGTGTTTTTCTTCCTTCCTTAAGCCTATATTTTGAGGGAGTTCCCAATGGGCTCAAACATATTTATTCTTGATCCTCTGGGTCGTAACCTAGGCAATACTTAATATGTTTTAGCATTCACTTTCCAATGGATCTTCATTAGCCATTGTGCTATTTTATAACCTTTGCTGCTAAAATTTTAATGTCGTTGTTCTTGATTTGATTTTTTAACTTTGTTCGCTATTTTTTAATCATTGCAGGGGACATATCTCTATCATACAAAATACCTTCACCCCCTTATTTTGTTAATTATCCAATCATTTTCATTTTTCACAAGACTTCCTATACTTCCTAATGTATATGTTCTTTTCTTTGTATCTTCTCTGAATGAAAAGCCATCATGTGAAGTTCAATCATTAAAAAAAATGTTGTTAATAAATTTTTTCTTAATTCCTCTTCTTCTAGTGTTCTTGAAATTCATTTAATCTCTTATTCAGTCTCATTCTTGGAGCTCCAAAGAAATATGCTTAGACACAGGAAAGAGGAATACCTTGTTCCAGTGGGCTTGGAGATGCAAGTTGATCTCTTAAGCCTCACGAGAGCTGGAGGAGGAGGTTCTTGAGCTCTGGAATGCCTGGAGATGCTTGGTGAGGTGGCTCGATCAAGCTCGTGCTAAATGAACAGGGGCTTGGTCTTTGGAAGTGCTCAAGTGTTATGGAGAGGAGAAGAGCGTATGGGAAGTTTGCTTAGGATCTTAGAAAGGTTTCACATTAGTTAATGGAGGGCGAGGCCCATTCTTGGCATGAGAGAAAACCAACCTCTTTTGGCTTGGTTTAGCTCAGACAGGTTATGGTGGACAGGGATGGGTGGTCACCATTAAATAAAAAAGTACTTGAGGGCCAGGAATGGCTAGAGGCAGCAGGATAAACAAAGAGATGGCTGAGGTGGTCATACATACCACTTGCTTTTGGCCAGCCCAAGGGGTACCAACCTAGCTTTGGGTTGGGATCAAGCACCTCTGGCAAGGCCTAGGGAGCTAGGGAAGGCTGTTGATATAACCAATTTCGGAAAGCTTGCCTACCTATTGAGAAGGATTGGGCTTAGGTTTGCTAATAGGGTGTATTTTCTGAGCTGGCTCAGTTGGTTGGAGTGGGTCTAGGCAGGCTCCCAGGGTCTCCAATTGGCTTTGGTTCAATCAATATGGGCTTGGATTCAATTTAGTGTGAAATGGCTAAGGGAGTTCATTTGGGTTCAAATTAGTTGAAAATCCATTTGAACCCAATTGAACAGTCCCAATGCATTAAGTCCCTAGCCAATGTTATATTTGATTCCTCATCACGGAGGGAAATTGATTTAAATAAAAAAAAATGGAGAGTTTAGTTTGTTTTTGATTTCAATTGGGTTAAGCTTAGATTTTAATTTGGTCGAAATGGTTCATGTGAACCCATTGGGTCACTTTGAGTCCAAGACCAATTTGACCTAATTAGGATTCAATTCACCTTAATTTGGGTTCCAATTAATTGAAAATTTCTTTAAGTGTTTGAGTATGTTGAATCCAATTAGATTGAGTTTAATTTTAATTTAATTTAATTAGACCCAATCAAGTCAAAATTGGATCAAAGCCCAGTTTGACCAACTATGATTAGGCCTTAAGAGTTATTGAGTTGATTTAATTTTGGATTAGATTTGGTTCAATTTGGCTCATGCTAATCGAAATGAGTTTATTAGTTTTATTAGATTTAGATTGGTTTTAGAAATTCATGTGGGAGCATTCTAGGGGATGCAAAAACCTCGTCATGGGTTAATGTTAGAGCAGAATACCTCTATCTTTTGCATGCATGGGATCTCACAGGGAGTGGAATTCACATCCCCTGATTGACTTAATTAGGGTTCACTAGTCGGGTTCAGGTCTGTCCTAATTGACTTAGCTTGAAATTACTTAACGCAAACTTGACCTTAATATTAAACAGATCATAAAGTCTAACCCAAATATGACCCGCCCTCAATCCACTGACCCAAACCCAACCCTTATAACTCATTTAACATAAGACATAACAGATTTTCAAGTTAATTTTGTATAAAAATTGAGTTAGTTTTGGGTCAAATTCGAGTTAGTTTTGGGTCAATTTCGAGTAAATTTCAGGTTAATGGGCCAGTTTTGGGTTGATATTGGGTTGGCGAGTCAACCTGAACTTGACCAAACAAATTCAACGGGTTAGGATTCCTAATCTGAAACCGACTTGAAACTTATTTGGATCAACTCGAACCCATGTTTTTGAGTCATGTTCGCGTGAAAGGTCAATTTTTTACACCCCTAGAATTTAGCAGGAATTCTCTCGCATATGTGGGTGGCCACCAATCCTTTTGGCCATATTTTTTGCTATTTTTTGAATTAGAATTAGGATTTTTTTTGCTTGAATCAATTTATATGTTATTTATGATTCTAGGAATATTGCTTATAGGGGTCACGGAGAGTTCAATATGTTCGTAATATAACTGACCACTTAGAACTATTACTTGAGGAATATTTGAAATCTCGCTCAAATGACCCTTACTAGGCCTTAATTGAGTCCTTTGGTTAAAGAGACTGACCAAGCCTTTAGATGAGGTTGGATGAATCCAAACTTTATCTTAAAGTCATTAGTTTCATTTAGAGCCAATTATGATTGATTTGAATTGGTTCAGGTTGGATTAGGTCAAATGGGCCCTTATGGGTCACCTAGTTACCCTGGGTTGCCAAGGGTCTAAAGGTCTCAAATTGAGTTGAAATCGATCTATAATAGTCTCTAGATGGATTATAAACAATATAAGTCAAAATTTAAAGATTGAGGATAGATGATCTTGATGTGCTGCACTAGTCAATTGAAGTTGACTTGATCAAATGGAGTTGAATAAGCCTCCCTATGCCCAAGGGAGAGTCTGAAAAAAATTCTAAGTTCATTAGGAATGGTCCTAAAACATCAAGGTTGATTTTGGGTTGACTTGATGATCTTATGCGGTGCCTAAGAGTTAATTTAAACCTAATCGAACTTAGATTAGATTTTGATTTTCTTTGTTCCAATATGAACTTTCTATTGGACTACTAATCACAATAGATGAGTAAGAGTTCGATTAGAGCTCATTTAAAATGAAAGGGAGGATTGGGTGTCATTAGAAAAAGATCCTAAGTCTATTGGTGATGCTGGGAATTTAATTTATGTTTCCCTCACCAAAACCGATGTAAAAAATTACCTTCAAACCCTAGCTTTCATTTACCTATTCATTTTCCCTCCTCTTCCTCTTCATCTCCTTAACTCAGCACTTACTGTTTGGGCACTTGGCTAGAGAGTTACGGAAAAAAAATGAAGGAAAAAGTTTTATTATGTGTTGTAATTTATAGGTATTAATTTATAAAACTAATATGCTTACCCTAAGTCCATCAATACCGTTTCCTTAAACTCAATGCATGTATTGCTTGGTAGAATTGTCAATTGAAATGCTGCAGGACATTGATCCTGTGAACTTTGACTTAAATAAGGGAATAATGTTATTAAATTAGTTTTGGACAAATAATTAAATAAGAAAATTTAATTTTATATAAGCTAGTACACCTAGCTTTTGTATATCATATCAAAATGATAATAAATATATGTAAAATCTTATAAAAATTTAAAAGTCAAAGAAAGGAGACATTTTCAGTATGGGTTGAAAACCCATTCGCATTCTTTAGACCCCCAAGCGAAAACTAGTTCTTGCACAATTGCATCATCTCCTCTGCGATGAATCCTGCAATTTTCATGAATTTAAATATTTACTTTATGCGTGTTTCAAAACTGATTTTCCAGAATTTGATTTATTAGCCAGTTTTTAAGTTTTAGATTTTCAACTGAATTTGCTTTTTATTTTATCCTGTTAATGTTGCCATGCGACAATTTGAAATCTCTACCTGTCTTAGAATTAATTGGTTTCATTTTGTAGAACCTATTTCAGCTCATTGCAATCTTGATCTTATACTTCCGAAAAGGTTTTGGTTCTTTTATGATTATAGTTACTCGCCAATATTTTCAGATGAAAGATTGCTTAAGACGTCATTTGGGATCACTTTCGATTTTTATTATTTATTTATTTTATTTTGTTTATGCTTTTATTTGAAATAGAATATCGTTAGATGTTTTGAGTTTTTTTAAAAACAATTTAATTTATTTTTTAAAACAAAAATAAAAATTGTGTATAAAATGCACTAAACAAATATGTTTTTAAAATAAAAGCAAACTAAAAATAAAAAACAAGAAAATAAAACTGATCCCAAACAAACTCTAAGTTTCTATAGTGATGTTTTTTGTGGGTTTTCAGGTGCTGCAAGGCTCCCTGGGTTTCATGTATGTGTTGGGAGTGGTGGAGAGAGACTACTTCCCGAATGGTATTCTGAAAAAGGTGGTTCTTGCTTTCCTAATTTTACCTCTTCTATCCTCAAGGAAAAAATTTAGGGGCATTTACATATATGTCACACAATTCTAATGTATTTAAATATTTCACGACTAAACTTCTATATTTACGCACAACACTCAAATCATTAATATCACATAAAATAAGCACTATCGCCACTTTGTAAAAGTGAAATACATATCATGCATAGGTGTAAAACACCAGAATGCTATGTTTGTAAATATGCAAGTATAGATGTGAGATATGTAAATACATAAGAATTGTGTGCTAGGTATGTAAATTCTCCAAAAATTTAACAGGAGTTTTACACAGCGATTATTGTCATCTTTAGTTGGGGCATAATGTGAGGTATTCACTCCATGCAGCCAAGCCTTTTCTTCGATTTAGTTAATGGATTGTGCTGGTGAATATACTTGTTTTCTAATGCAGGAATAGAGCTGATACTGAGCACTGAAATTGTAAAAGCCGAACTAGCTGCTAACACTCTTACTAGTGTAGCTGGTGCAAGTTTCACTTACGACAATTTGATTGTTGCTACCGGTTCAGTGGTATAAAAAATATACATGCGTGCTTTTCATGCAGCAGACTTTAATATTTACTTATAATGTTTTTGTTTTGTTCGCATGCATTTTTGATTAAGCAAGTAAATTTTTTTTTTGAAATTTAAAAAAATTCTTAAAGTATTTTTTTTTTGTGCCATTTACAACATTCCTGAAGCTCTTGCTTGTATTTTGTAGGCCACGAGGCTTACTGACTTTGGCATTCAAGGGGCAGATAGCAATAATATTTTTTACTTGAGGGAGATTGATGATGCTGATAAGCTTTTGTCAGCTATGCAAGCGAGGAAAAATGCAAAGACTATAATTATTGGAGGTGGATATATTGGACTTGAGCTTGGCGCAGCTCTTAAAATAAATGACCTTGATGTCACTATGGTTTACCCTGAGCCCTGGTGCAGTAAGTTCATCTCCCTCTGCTCATGGGAATAGTGACACTTAGCTTCTTTTTTTTTTTTCTTTTTGCTTCTGCGTTTTCCATAAGCTAGTCATTCTAGATTATAATTTAAGATTGAGAAATAAATAGGAAATATTTAATTAAACTCTAGTACACTTTAATTGTGTATACTTCTTAAAGTTCTACTTCATAGTAAAATATTAAACAAGCTATGAGATGAATTTTTAAGGATATAAGCTTATATCAATATTTTAGAGGCATTTACGTTCTAAATTCTTATGTATTTACATATCTCACACCCAAACTTTCATGGTTACACACATATCACTCAAATCTTTAATATCACATAAAAAAATAGCACCATTATTTCTTTTAAAAAGTGAAATGCACTTTTTCATGCATAGCTTTAAAGCAACAAAGTGCTACGTATGCAAATGCATAAGAATTGTGTGTTATGTATGTAAATTTATCAATATTTATTAATTAAAAGTAGCGGACATGACCAGTTACATGTTAAGTACAAATGGCGTTAGTTACAAATAAGGAAGGGAAAGCCATTTATGTATTGAATTCCATGCATGAAACTAGCTTATATTTAGTTGAAGGAAGTCATAGACTGGCTCAAATCTATGACCCCTATTCTGGGAATTAGGGAGCATATTGCTTGAGCCTGAGCTCTTTGATCGTTGAGAGAATACTCAAGGCATCTTCTTCTCTCTCTGTATTTGCTACAGTGCCTCGACTCTTTACTGCTGGTATTGCTGCTTTCTATGAGGGTTATTATGCAAATAAGGGAATTAAAATAATTAAGGGAACCACAGCGGTTGGTTTTGACTCTGATGCTAATGGGAATGTGAGTTCTTGTCCTTCGCTTCATTTATAATGTATACTGTATTGTACGTATATGATCTATTGTTTAATACCATGAACATAACAGATTACAACAGTAAAATTGAAGGATGGGAGAGTGTTAGATGCTCATATTGTTGTTGTTGGTGTCGGTGCAAGGCCCCAAACAACTCTTCTAAAAGGCCAAGTTGCTGAAGAGAAAGGAGGAGTTAAGGTTTGATTAAATCTTTTCAAATCACCTTTATTACTCTCATTGATTGCTTCATACCTCAAAAATAGTCCTTGGATGTATTATATTGAATAATGGAGAATAGGCATGTAGATGAAGACAAATTTTTAGAGTTAAGGTCGGTGATTAAAATATAGAATTGCCCTAGAAGTCTTTAGTAATAAGAGGAAATCATAGAAATTTGAAAGTAAATTTTATAAAATTGCAATTAGACTTGGTATGTGTGGTAGAGTAAAACTATGTAGGGTATTAAGGAATGATTGGAGTTGCATATATTGAAGATAAGATAGTTGAACATAGAGTTAATAGTTTGGAGATTATATAACGAAGGGCATAAAATGCACTCATTAGGTTGATAAAAATAGTTTTGCAAGATTATAATAAAAAAAGAAATATACTAGATAACAATCATTGAATTTATTAGAAAATGATCCTTGAAATAAGTTCGATGCTTTAGACAATACTTTCTAGGAATAAATGATTTTTTTATTTAAGAAGGTTTGCTCCAAATAGTTAGGATAAGGCTAATGATCACGAAATTTGTCATTTCCAAGATTTTCAATAGTTATATAATAGGTTCTATATTGTAGTTGTAATAGAAATGCCATTTTATTTGCATCCTATTTTTTGCATTGCTTTATGGTATTATATCTAAAATATACAATGGTATGTCTGTCTCTTATAACTTTGAATTGAGGTCACGTTTACATGCCAAAAAGGAAACTCACAGTGCATATTTGCTTCTACTAATGTTTGGTTTGATAAGTTGATGCATGAAACCTTTGAGCAGCCTTCGTCTACTAGTGTCGTTTATTTTTTTATTCACGACATGATCGGACTGTGCCTAAACTTAGGCCTATTGATCTTTTCTGTATTCCCAAACGGGGACCGGATTTTGATTCTCAGGAGCAAAACCATAAAGAATTAGTTGTGATTCATCGCACACGTGGTTACAAAGCTATTTGCTTTTAGGTTGGTGCTTATAACTAAAGGAAGAATATTACCTTGTGGCTGCCACTGACAATGGTGATGTTTAGTCCTACATCACCTTTAAGGCAAAAAACTTTTTTTTTTCCCTTCAAAATAAGGATGGGGATGCTATGTTATCTTTATAAAGATTCAAAATCCTAGGCGGGCAAAGGGTTGTGATTAAATTGCAATGCACACATCCGGTAGGATTCCACCCATGAGAGAGGTAATGGTCTAATGGGCTTTTTCCTTTGCATATTTGCCTTACATTTTTATCATAGAACTATACATGCCTTTAGTGGCGTGGTGAGGGGGCCGCCTTTTTTATCATTTAGAAATATTCTTCACAAGGCTATATGATTTCGGAAACTTGGTTAGATTGAAGACCTATACAGATGGTGAGAATCTTCTAAAATTATTCATGTTTCTTATCGTGGTGTGGAAAAATTTTTTATTCAAAATTATTTCATTTTTTATTTCTGTTAACATTTATTCTAGGTTTCTATGAAACCTCTTAAGCAAATTAAAGCCCAAGTTTTAAATATCAAGATGCCTTTTGGTGTAATAGTTGGAATTTGATAGACTCTGTAGCGATGCAGGTGTTAATCATGCAAATATACATCCCGATCAAGTAGTATATAAATTATTAGTCTGTATATTTTTCTAACATAAAATATTTTAATTTTCAAAACGGTGATCTTCTAATTTACCAATCCTAGGTTTAGTTTGAAGTTTCAGAATATTTTGAAGTTTTAAAGGTGTATGAATCCTAATTTCAAAATAAATTCCTAAATTATAGTAAAGAGCTTCTAATCGCTGTGACATTTTCCCTTGAATTAGATCAACAAAATCCATACTTTTCCTAAAGATTTCTACTATAGCTGTCAAATGGGTGTCAGTCATTATTTTGCAAATGTCTCATTAAATTTTATTTAATATAAGGGATATGTAATTTTTTTTATTTTGAAAATAGTGATGTTTTAATTTTGAAAAATGACACCGAATGAATTTCATTTGTCTAATAGTTTACATAATTGTGCCCGATACTGTGAAAACTACATCTTTCTGAAAAATAAGTGTATATCTCGGTGATGGATCTAATCATACAAAATAAGAGATTTGTGACATTTATTTGATTTACGAATCTTTTATGTGTGACCGACAAGTTCCACGGCCTAATATAAAGATTATGTAGGGTTTATTTTACCTGAGTTTCAAATTCTTTATAGCGGCAATTCCCTATAGTTAATTACATCTCAAATGATCGAGGTCAATTGAGAAAACTCTCGATAAGGATTAGAGGTATTAGTCTTCAAGAATTCAAGGTTTAGGTTTTAACTGTAGGACGCGGAAAATCAAATGTGAAAGGATCAAATGAGAGCAGTTATTTTAGGAGTCCAAAGGAAGGAAGAGGTGGGCAACGTCACAGGTCCTGAAGAGAACCCTCAGTGACTTCCCAAATTATTCTACTGTGTGGTTGCGTTTTGAAGACGATGTTATTTAAGTATTCAGTTCTGTCAATTTTATTATTCGGGACTTGCGCTTCCATAATACTCTATTATGCAAATAGCCCCCGGAGATAAGAGAGTTTATATCGTACCAAACGACAACCTCTGAACTTAAGGCGAGTTATGACTTACCCTGTACAACATGATCGTGCATCGACCTAAGGATGTGAGGATTTACATCGCATTGGGTGAATTACCTTGAAGTTCTATGAATTGTTATATAGATTAAGAATGTTTAGCTGGTATAAACTTGTTTTGCTATTGTAGAATGACTATCTTTACTTGTAGTCCGCTTCAAATTCCTCATTACAATAGCAGCTCCAAAGTTTATGCATTATGTATTATGATTATTTATGTATCGTGTTTTTTATTATTTTGTTCGTTTTTGTTGGAGTGCTTAGGGGGACTTATTTTATTTTAAGTTAAGCGATATCAGTTAAGATCCCGCGGTTTTATCACCCCCGCATCACTATTTTCTTTTGAATTTACTTGGTCTAAACAAGCTGTTAAACTTATTAAGACAGAAAAAGTCTAAATAATTCTTTTGAATTTAGCTGGAGACATTGATAGCAGGAAGAGTACTACATATTATGTTTATACTCTTGATGATATTGCAGTGTTATGAGGCTCAAATCTACAGAAGACAATTTATTTGTATATCACATAAGCTGAGTATATTGTAGTGTCAGAGACTGTAAATGAGATGATATGACTACAAAGTTTATTGGAAGAATTGGGTAAGGAGGTTCAAAAGGACACTCTACAGTGATAGTCAGAGTGTCATATTCCTTGCTAGGAACCCAACATTTCAATCCAGGACCAAGCACATTCAGATTAGATACCACTTCATACGGTCATTGTTAGATGACAAACAGTTGCTACTTGAGAAAATTTGTGAAAGCAAGAACCCTGTTGATATGTTAATTAAGGGTGTTACACTTAAGAAACTGAAGTTGTGCTCGAGTTCAGTTGGTCTTCTAGCTTGAAGACAGAGGTTTTGAGTTGCAGAGGTGAATGATATCAAGTTTGAGGAAAAAAAAAACGATGCAGTCAGTGTATCTGTCTCAAATTAGGTGATTTGCTGTTGTGGAGCCCGTTCCACTGTTTAGGCGAAGGTTTCTCATGTTTGACAACAAATATGTTATTATTTATTTAATCCCTGCAGTTCAAAGCATGCATGCCTTCTCCTTTTGAACCAAATCTTCTTCTTACTATTATGATCCCACCTCTCGTATTTTCAAATTTAAGGAAGCAAACTATTCACAAATTGGAGAAAGGAAATATTCCCAGGCTTCCTTTTTTGCTTGATGGGCTTTTCAGTGAGGTTTAGAAGGAGCGATTCTTGATTGAAGTAGGAGGTGAGCGACAGGAATACAGAAAGGAATCACAAGTCTTTATTTTTCCGGTCCTTCTCTTCGGTGCGGATCTCGGGTAGAGAAAGGGAGAGAAGTGAGAGAGCTTTTTCTTGTAATCGTTGATGCGATCGACGACGGTGCAAATTCTAAAAGTAATAAAATCTTCTGCAGCTCCGTGGTCGTAGCCAATTTGCCGAACCACGTAAATTTGTGTTTTTGTCTTGGTTTGCGAATTTTTTCGTTCCAATTTTTACTTTATTGCCGTCGTTTTTCACAACAGATTGGACAATTAAGCTTATTTAAAATATAATCAACATGAGTATATTTTATTAGATGAATATTTTTGAGAAATAATTTTGATAATAGTGTCACTAATGAACTAGTTGTAGCATATGTGAATGACTTTGTACATATTGTGGTAATGAAATTGTTGTATCATATAATGAGTTATGTCAAGAGGCATTTAAATTTTGTTATTAAGATCTAAGTGAGATTGTATCATATAAAGACAATGTTTCATTATTGAACTCCTTAAGGTATGCAGAGTAAATTATGTTGTCTCTAAGAGAAGCCTTTTCAAGTATATCACTAAGGTCAAAAAAGTTGGGCTTAGGATTTGAGGCATAATATACATGTATATAGTAGAAGGTAATTGTGCATCAACCTTTGTTAAAAATTGAAATCTTATCGAGCACGATCTTCAGAAATTGATCAATAAGGTTAGGTTGATGATCTGTGACCAAAACATTTATGTGCATGTCCGGTATAATAGGAGTCAATAATGGGCTCACTAGGGAATGACAAAAGTAAACTCTCAAATGTTATGAGAGTACTTGTATCTAACTTGATAGGAAGAGGTGCAATAAAAGCCTTGTTAACATGTACTGAACCTGACTCGCAATTACGTGGTTATTTTATACTTCAAAATATTGCAAAAAAACTTGACCCAAATTATATTTAATTGCTGCTAGTGTGAATAAATAAAATTATTTAGAAAAGAAATAATAAGCTTTCACGCTATGGATACTACACAAATATATGTATCGTTTCAAGTAATATAGGACTTTCTTTAAAAACCTCAGTATCGAACCCAAAAAAAAACTGTAACTTTTTAATAATGACTTAAATTTTTTTTTATCTAAATTACAGATAAAAATGATAGGAGAATGGTGTCGAGATATTTGCAAAGGATTAAAACTAAATTTATGTGCATTCTAAATTTAAGCAGAAAGTAAGAACAAAGTTTAAAAAATTATTAAAGTTTAAAAGAGTTTGAGTATTAAGAAAAGATCTTTCCCTTGCAAAGAGATCTTAATCAGTACAGGAATTGAATGATTAAAAATATAAAATGTTGTATTGTGATAAATAGAAGTATATATATTCTTTAGCCCCTCTTGGTGCTAGCAAAGAACATTGACTAACCTTAAGTTTGTTCCAGCTTGTGTAGTAGTGTCGAGTAAATTCTAGTCTCTTAGTTTTAGATTACTCACCGCGGACCTACTAGAGACTCTTAGATCCAAACTTAAGATCGAAGTGATAAAAGAATTCAGCTGTCAACTTAGAAACATCAATTTTACGTCCATCAAAACTTATCTTCCTATCTATTTGCACTTCTCCTCGGACGATTGTGATAACTCTATTCAGAGTTAAGTGTCGTGCTCACTAGTTGAGTGGAATCATAGCACTCCCAGGTCATTATGTTTTGCAATGGATTTTAACATCACAAATGACCATTTTGTAAAGTAAATTAAGAATCAGTGAAAATCTTATCATAAATTTTAAAATAAAAAAATATTTAAATCATTCTCATCCCACATGATTAATTCCCATATGCAAGAAGAAATAAAGAAAAACTATTTAGAATTCATGAAGATTAAATAAAAACACATGATTTGTATTAAAAGTCAACTCTTAATAACAAATACTCAACACAAATAGAAAGTACTTATCTTATGTCTTCTCCCTGAGCAATTCCTGAAGTTTCCTTCAAGCAATCTTCAAACTCTTCTTACACAATCAAAGACTCACAAACTCTTACACACACTCTCACCACTAAGAGCTCACACACCCTCTAGATTCTCCAAAAGTCCTCTTCAAAAGCCTTATTTCAAACAACCAATTGTCCCATTTAATAGAACTCTGAAAATAACCAAGGGTCACTTCAAACACACTTTCAAAATTCGTTCAAATTCATTATATCTTCTAGAGAAACCGTTTCTGGCTCTATGGCGCCACTGTGGGGTGCTATGGCGCCCATCACGTCCGCGAACTGGAGCTATGACGCTAAAGGCTGGGGCTATGATGCCCTGTGATATTGTGTCATTTTGCTCCATTTTGCCCTTATTTTAAAAAAAAATACATGCAAAATATCTTTTTTTAAAGTGTAATATCATAAAAAATGTACATAAAATGAACATTAAATGTATATTAAAAATATATAATTTTAAGGTGTATCAATACTAAAAGTAGATGGGGTTCAGGGTCCCCAAGATAGCTAGGTGTATAAGGTGTTGGATCATTTGCCCGTAGTTGCACCTATACTTTACTATTTCAATGGAAGTGTAAAAAGCCAAAAATAAAGTGCAGTGAGGTAGAGAAAGTTGATCCACTAGAGAAGGGCCGAGATGACACCAGAGCATAAAGAAAAAAAGAGGAAGGACTGACCAAACCCCACACTCTCTTAGGGACTATCTATTTATAGGCCAGGGATCTAAGGTCTCAAGTGATATTAGGAAGGCTACAAGAATTGTGGTATATGTATGAAAACAATGTGTTGAGACTCAAGAGAATGTAGGCTTTACATAAACCCAAACTTGAACTAATAATTTGTCTTTTGCATAGAGTTGTTGGATCCTTGGGTGGGCCGATCAGCTTTATTTTTTGCGGTAGTATAGCTCCATTGAGTAGGTATGCATTCAAGGTGAGGTTTTCCTAGAGGCTTAGTTGATGCTTCTTCTTTTTAAAGAGTGTGTGAGCCCATCCTGTTGCTATTAGATTTATGCCTCAAAGTCGGCTTAGCGGTGCTCTTGGGATCATGCTGGCTAGTTTGCCCCTAAGTTAGGCTAGCTATCTCCTAGCCCAATCTTGGTGAATGGGTTTGTGCTGATCTCAAGCTTGTACTGAGTTTAGTGTGATGAGCAGAAATCCTTGCCGTCCTTTTTGTTAGTTCTGTGCTTTAGGTTGTATACAAAAGGTAGATGGGTTAGGAGTTGAACTAGACACATTAAATTGAAAGCTTACCATTTTTTTTTTGGTTTGGAGGGGGCTTTTAGGCGTCTTCGAAATCATGTACATGTGCTTGACTCTGCTGTTGGTTTAACAAAACTTGTTTTATCAATTTACTAAAATGTCATTTTTATGATTGAATCTATTATCATTTTTTTGTGATTCTTTCCATTCAGGCAAAATTAAGTTTCTCTCGATCTCCTATTATCAAAACTGAAAAGATATCTCTAAATAACTAAGTAGATTATCCTGTGGTTATGGGGTTTAGATTGCCTTGGACAATATATAAAATTTAAAACTTCATTCATCTCTACCTACAGTAGATTTTTTCTCCAAAGTGTTTTTCCTTTTCCCATATGTCATCCCAATTTATTTTGGCATATCCTATCAATTTTAATCTCGCAAAACTAATTCATTGATGGTCATCCATATTATGCCACTCAAAGAAACCGTTCAACTTTTTTAGCCAGCCTAAAAATTTGTTAATATAAGGCTGGTTATAAAATATATAAATTTAAATTTGGGCCCAATTTAGGGGCCGTTTAGTGTCCACAGAAGAGACGCATGATTAGAAATTATCGTACATGTCGAAGTTCTTTTAAAAATATAAAAAAATGCCAAGATGGAAAAATGGGAGAAAAATATACTTGATGATTTGAATTGTACTTGACTATATAAATTGCCAAGTAAGATGGGTAAGACGGGCCTCACAATGGACCAATTAAATTTCACGCTCCTTTCAAATATTTAAATTTTTTTGTCAAAGCATTTTTTAGCCTTATAAATGCACAAAGAATGTGTATATATTTGTATTTGTTTGTTTTTTTTTTTTTTTTGCAAAATGAATGTATAGAAAAAGAAAAAACTAAGTTTATACTATAAAATAAATGCAACTGTATTCTTGGGATTGAAGCAATTGCTAAAAATTGCTTTTGTTAGTGAAGATAATCATGCATAAAATTATTTGATCAAAGTAACCACCAAGAAAATATTATTTCACTTTTATGTTTTAGAAAGACATCCAATATGAGCATGGGATATTTCTTTGTGGATCATATTCTTATATTGTATGGAACCCTTATCTATCAAAAGAGTGGATTAAGCTTTAAGATGGGACGGGCTTTGATTTTATGTGGTGTCACTATTTGGAGGACTTGCAAATTAAATTTTACACTGACTATATAATATTTCAGTATCCTAGATTTCCTTATCACATAGTTATACCAAATAAGAAAAAAATAATTACAAAGGAAAACAAAAATGTTATGTTTTGATTTGAAGTTGCCTTAATGATGAAATAAAATATCTCCTCTTGAAATGGAAGTATTTTGGTGGAAGAAAAATTTTGGTGTAGAAATCCTATGGTGGTGGCTTTTTGGATTGTTAATTTTTTTCTCTATTAGGACAAATGCTAAATGGTTTTGGAGTGATTTATCTTTGATTTCAAATGATGGAGAGGCGTTTAATAGGTTTAATTATTATTTGAAGATGCAATGAAGGGGTTAATGTTGGTGGGAGACTATGAGAAAAGTTTGATTGGGGGATTTCGTGTAATAATTTGTTGTAGTGGATGAATGGATTTTCCTTGAATGGAAATGGATGAGGACTTTTATGTTAGAGGTTTTGGATGTTATTGAACTAATGAAGGTTGTTTTTGATTTATTAGATATATAGATTTGAAGTTATTAACTTTTTTTTTTATAAAAATTGGTCACAACAGGTGGATAGTAGTGGTAAGAATTTTGTAAAAAATGATGACTTAGGGTCTGTTTGGGGCAACTGTAACTGTTTGAAGAAATAGCTGTAAAATTGCTGAAGAAAAAATTTTACTGTTCAAAAAACTGCGATGACTATTTTTTTTTTAAAAAAAAATTATTTGAAAAAGACAGATCGTAGCTTTCTTGCAGTCGCCGCAGGTTGGCAGATGTGGTGGAAAAACACAGCTTTTAGCTTCAGTTTTTTTGAGAACCCAAACAAAACACAGTTTTGCCATAGGAAAAATTGCGGTGCCGCATTGCCGCCCCAAACTCACCCTTAATGTTTGTGAGGGTTGAAGTGATTTAAGGCCTTGGAAATATAATGTAAAACATGTTTATAGAGGGAGAGAGATATAATGGTTCACAAATCTTTAAATATGCAATGGCCGTGATATGCTCCTTGAATAAGCCTTTTTCTTAAGTCCATAAGCTCCGCTTGGATGAAACAGTATGTGATTGGTGAAGCCAAAATAGATGTAGAAAGAGTAAAGACAAATGAGAATCTTGGAGAAATTTTTTGATTGATCGAAGCCAAGGGGCGACCAGAAGCGCTTTACAGGAACAACCAAGTACCATTCGACAACCTTGAAGAGGTAATAAAGAGGCTTGTATCTGTAACCAAGAGGGCCACAGTACTTTTAGCTTTGCAGACCCATAGTTTTAAACAACAAAACGAAGGAAAGAATCTTTCAGATAGGTATGATTACTTAAATTTAGGGTTTGCACATAACAGCCACCTAAAACATTTAAATTCAATGAACTTGAGGTTAAGTTTCAAGATAACTGAAACGTTTCCCGTTGTCTTTTCGTTTTTCAGACTGATGGTTTCTTCAAGACAAGCGTACCTGGCGTTTATGCTGTGGGCGATATTGCCACCTTCCCTTCAAAATTGTACAAAGAGTTGAGAAGAGTGGAGCATGTCGACCATTCAAGAAAATCCGCACAGCAGGCTGTAAAGGCACGATCGAAATTCCTTACTCCCGAAACCTGCTTCTGATCCGAAATCTCATTATTCCTTCTGAATCTCTCATCCACAGGCCATTAAAGCAATCGAAGCAGGCCGAAGTGTGGAAGAATACGATTACCTGCCTTACTTCTACTCCCGTGCATTTGATCTATCCTGGCAATTCTATGGAGACAACATCGGCGACGCGGTTCTGTTTGGTGACGCCGATCCCTCGTCTTCTAAGCCGAAATTTGGCTCATATTGGATCAAAGATGGTAAGATCGTCGGCGCATTTCTTGAATCTGGTTCGCCTGAGGAGAATCAGGTCATTGCGAAGATAGCCAGGCTCCAGCCACCTGCACCGGACCTCCGGCAGCTCCAGAGTGACGGTCTTTCGTTTGCGTCGAAGCTCTGATCCGCTTCATCCCTATGGTTGGTTGTATGGAAAGAATTTGTGCTAGAATATTTCGATTAAATTTTGGTAAGGTCCAATTTCAAAATTTTTTTAATATGCTTTGATATTTGTGCAATAAATACGGAATTAGTTCGCGCTCTTCTCTGCGGTACGAAAAAAAATTTAAGAAGTACGCAGCGCTCCGTACATAATGAAGGTTATATGGTCGTTATATCAATATTATATTCCCGTTATATCCCTTGTAACATCCATATAACTTTCATGTAACTTGCAGATACATGAAAATAGAAGTGCGAAATTTATTTGTAAGTTAAGGTATGTTACATGTAAGTTATATAGAAATTACATAGATGTTACAAGAGATATAACACAAATATAATGCTGATATAACGTCCATATAACCTCCATTATGTACGCAACGCTGCGTACGTCTTACACACAAATTTTTTTCCTGCTATACAGTGAGGTCCCGATTGAATTACAGCCTAAGCATTCGAAAAATTATTATTTACAAATGAAGCAACATCCATTCATTTTATAAATTCTCACTCAAATATCAAAATTAATGATAAAATATCTGCTCATATTTTTATTTTTTTTTATCAAATTCTGATTGCAAATATTGAGTTTTTTACATAGCAACCACCCAGAAATTTGAATATAATTTTAACCACCTAAATTTTAAATATAACATTTTTAATCACCCAAAATTTTCACTCAAGTCTTATCCAGTGGGCAAAGAAGGGTGGATATAATGAAAAAAATGGTACAAATATTATATTTGCAGTTAGGTAGGTTAAAATATTATATTCAATATTTTGCATTGTTGTTATTTAAAAATCTCAAATAATGAATGTTGTAGTGATATTTGTTTTTTTTTTTGACCCAACATAATGATGAAATATTTATGTGAACCCTACAAAAGGATTTTTGTAATATATATATATATATATATATATATATATATATATATATATATATATATATATATATATATATA
>NEWO01000176.1:747454-759843 GCA_003013225.1 Phalaenopsis aphrodite
TCTTATGCATGTATGTGTGTCTCTATATATGCATATGTTTGTATCTGTATATTTATATGTATCTATCTCTACATACATATAGAGAAAAAATATACACATCTATGTATATGTATCTATTTGTATAGATATATATGTATGGATATGTATCATTCTATACATGTGTGTGTGTGTGTGTGTGTGTGTGCGTGCGCGCACGCGTATACATACATACATATATATGCTTGCATATATGCATGCATATGTCTCTATATGTACATGTATATATTTGTGCATGTGTAAATGTGTTTATGTATCTATCTTTACACACATTCACATGTATACATGTATAAACAATATCTGTATACATGTACTTGTATATACATACATATTTATAGATGCAAACACACACGGATACATACATAGATACATAGATATATACATACATACATGCATGCATGCATAGAAATTTATATTGAAAGCAATTTAATACATGTCCTAATGAGCTCATATTAATCACTTTAAGTATGATAAGAAGCTTTAAAGCATTAATTAGGTCAAACAAACCCCAAATTTGGGTTGCATATAATCAAGTTGAGCATCTGGATACAACATATGCACAGCTCAAGTATGTGTACATTTGGCCCAAATAGTATAACTATTGTGTTTAAATTTAATCCAATGTGTGGGTTGATGTAACTTATGATTAACAAAGCTAAATAATAATTTCATAAACTCTACTTTCTCTTCAATTAATTGAGTTTTGTTAGGATTTTGTGAAGATCAGTAAAGTAAATATTCAAATTGAAATTGATCTCGAGATTTGCTAATTGTCAATTAGAATTTATAAAAAGAGCAATTTGTATTCTCAACCAATAACTTTAAATTCTAATTATAATACTTCAAAGTAATATATGCATGTTTATGTACCAAGGAATACTTGAATAGATTGAACTCTCTTTTTATATGATTGCTTGAATTTAGTGTATATATTTATATTTTATAAAACACTAGCTACTAATCTAATTTTGTTCATATGGACACTGTTGATATCTCAAATTTGCTATAAATTTTAAATAAGTGTATACCTATAATAGTTTATTAAATTAAGTTGGAAGAAGAATAAACAACTAATTTAAAGGTTCAACACTAAAATTCTTAATCATGTAAAATTTCACTGACAAACCATAAATCCAAAGGCTAAAACACTTAGCCTAACATGCTTTTAAACATTGCACAAGAAAATCCTTTCATTTCAATAAACTATTACAACATTTTAAGCATTAAAAAAAATACAATAAACAAAATGATAACAAATATATTAAAGCACAAGGATTCCTTGAAGGCAATTCCCAATTTGCTTTGTTGAAATCCTCTCCAAATCATTGGCCTAGCTCCCCTCCTTTTCCTTACTCTCTCTCCCTATTTTCTAGGTTAAGTAGCACTCATACGCCACTCACTTGCAAACATGACACTGTCATACACTCTCTACTCACTCATTAATATGCAAATTATACACTTCAACTGTCATTCATTACCCCACTTAAATTTGAAATTTGAAATTGATTGACTTCATGACTGGGTTTCCCGACACTTAAGATGCACTGTTGTGGCGCTCAAGTGACAGTGTTGTGGTGTCGAGCTCTATGCCTTTTGGCTCCCTTCCTCATCATCAATGTAACTATGTTGCTTAACAAAGTTAGCATTGTGGAGCTCCACTAAAGCATTGTGATGCTCTTGTTTGGCAATACGTTACCTTGCTCTTTGTAATCCTATTATGGAATTTTCACTAACATCACAATGTGGCGTTGATGTTGGTACTGTGGCTCTATCCTTAAAAACTCCACTACATATTTTTCTCCCGAGGGTTCTCATTCACAAAAAAATATATAGAGTGATGTAATGTTTATACAAAATTAGAAAAATATGTAGTTCTTAACTCAACACATCTCGACGAGTACAATCCAATGAGGCTATGATCACCCAATTTTAAAATTGTCAAGTATTTCATATTCTAAAAGATGATCTATAATCAAAAGAATAATCACGAACAGTTTGACCAAATATTATGAGATTTTTGTTAAATTTATTAAATCGTCCGCTTGAAAACTCTATAGATAGGACATCATTTACAAAATAAAAAGAAAGAGTAACGAAGCCAAGAGCAATGTATACAGACTTCAAGAGCATGGGAAGGCACTAGTGGATGTTGTTGTCTAAATTTTATAACTTAGTTAAAGCTCTATAACATCATCTATTATTTTTAAGTCGAGGAAAGAGTGAAACTCTTAACCGTAAAATATACAGTGGATTACATTGATTGGTCTAAGCACCATAGCTTTTTTGTTTTCGTTTTTTCCAATTAAATCTTCAGTGTCCCATCTTTTTAATAGTTTTGTTATGTATTCGTGTGCTAGATCTTCGTGCAAATGCTAAAATGTTATATTTTCATACAACACTCAAAAGTTAAGGAATTATAAATTGAAAATTTTCATTTTTCACAAAAAAAATTAGTAGGGGATTCCCCCACCAACTCTCCACTAAGTCCCTTCATAGCAATACCATCCTTGTCACCTCCGCCAGGGAGATACCAACCCAAATGGCGTGCGGAGTTCCTCTGTTTATACCCACAAGGCAAAGATTATGCCTCCCTTTCGTCTTCTTCCTCCCTCCCACCATATAGAATCTGGCATGAACCTTGCACAAAGCCAATTCCTCCATGAAGGACTTTGCTACCTGCTTCAGAGAGCAGGCAGTCGAAACCACCGGCGAATCAGCCGTCAGTGATACCTCTGCTCATGCCAGAGCCACCACTTCCATATTCAGGGCCAGGCTCTGCTCCGGCGAGTCTGTCGTAATCAACCTGACTTGGTCCACAAACCAGTTCTTCATTGGGGTGAACGACGGCCCTGCAACTTCGATAAAAGCTGAGCTCCTGAGGAATAAGAAAGGGGTGCATACGTTCAACATTAGCTCCTCTTCCATCTCCTTGTTATGGGACTTCTCGGCCGCCAGGTAGGGGTGTAAACGGGTCGAGTTAGAGCGAGCTCAGGCTTCACTCATGTTTGGCTCTTTAATGTATCGAGTCCAAGAAATTTGTTCATATCAATTTATTTGCTTAACGAGCCAAACACAAACTTCTTGCGAACAATGAACCATAGAGTATAAGAATAGAACTTGTTATTTATATTAAAATATTCATTTAAATATAAATTGACATAATTTTATCCTAATTTTTAAATTAATATTTTGAATTGATTATAGATTGGTGTAAACTTGGAGTCAATTATATTATTTAATATATATATATATATATATATATATATATATAGAGAGAGAGAGAGAGAGAGAGAGAGAGAGATGAGGGAAGTGCCAAATTGGTCCACTATTTACATAACGCCATTTTCAGCCCCCCAAAAAATAATTCTCATTGTGGATTATTTTAACTCATATTTAAAGAGTTTAGGTGTTGAATTAACACTTTTATAAATTCTGAGGCTAAAATGATCTCTTACAAACAATCAGAAGACTTAATTATTTCGAATCAAAATAATCCGAATACATCTTTATTCGTGTTTGACTCATTTATATATCGAGCAAAAAAAAATTATTTGTGTCTGATTCGTTTACTTATCAAATGAATTAAGCACAAACTATTTAAAAATAGAACAAACTATTCAAGAGGAGTGAGCCATTTGGACGAGAATATATTATCTTTGGAGTCTTGACTTAGGGACCCAATTAAAATTTGACTGATGTTTTAATCTATAGCTTTCATATCAAATTATTTATTTGGATGTTTTTTTTACAAGTAACATGATTCTACCTCTAGTACAGTTATGTTGTATTATGTTAAAACTCCAGACACAATATTTTCTCTTTTACGTCTCTAATGTCAGGTACGGACCAAGCCCCGAACCCATCGACGGCTTCTACCTCGCGCTTATCATCGACGCCGAGATCGCTCTCCTTCTTGGAGACCAGACTGAAGAATTCCTGAAAACGATCAACGAGAAGCTCCCAATGGCGGATTTTTCATTACAGTGCAGGAGAGAGCAAGTTACCGGGCGCTCAATACACTCCATTACTAAAGCAAAGTTTGGCGACGCAGGGAAGGTTCATGAGATAAGCATAAGATGCAGAGATGGCAAGGAAGCAGAGCTGCTTGTTTCCATTGATAGAAAGAAGGTGGTTCATGTGGTGAAACTGAACTGGAATTTTCGAGGGAACGAGATCATCTTCGTCGACGGATTGCCGGTTGATGTGATGTGGGACATGCATGGCTGGTGGTTTGGTGGCTTCGTCGGCCATGCCGTGTTCTTGTTCCGACAGAGGAGGAAGGTTGAGAGCAGGCTGTGGTTGGAGGAGAGGGAGACCGTTGGTTTCTCTTTGCTGATCCAGGCTTTCAGAAGCTGTTGATGGTTCATGTTTAGGGTAAAATATTATGCCAAATCACTTGTATGCCAATGTAGTGTCTCGTGGTTGGCCGTTCAGACGTGCGATATCCAGATGCATTAACATTATTTTTTCCATCTTTTGAGACTCAAATTTGGTCATTTTTATTAAATTCTTAGCTGGTTTCTATTTATTTTGTATAATTGATTTTATTAGAGGTATCTTGTTTTGAATTAGAATCATTTCGCTAGAGTTCTATCTTATTTTCTTTTGCTACGGTAGTATAAGTAGGGTTGTTAACTGTTTGATTTCGAGTTGAGATGGGGTCAGCTTACAATCAACTTTAGAAAATATTCAATTCAATTTTTTTTTGCTCAAAGCTCAGCTATTTTATTTCAATTCAATCTCGATCTGAGCAAAAATTTGAATAATTTTTTCAAGCGATTAATGATCTTCAATATAAATTCATTAAATTTACAGCTCTAGCATCACTAAGACTGTTAGTGATTCGATTCCGTCGAGTCAAATCCAGTCCTTAAAAAAATTTGATTTGAAATTTTTGCTCGTAGCACAGCTCTCTTATGTAAATCAGATCTCAAATCGAGCCAGATGTGCGACCGCCCCATGTAATATTTGCTTTTATGGGAGAAGGAGAGTATGGTGAGGGCATTATCAACTAAATTGTTGTTGGAATGATTAGTTCCATAGTTTTGTATTAATTCAAAAAATATTTGGTCAAAGGATAGAGAATTTTATATTTGTGTATTCTTACATACATACATAAATATATACCACTCCTTTCCTCTGAATTTATATATCTAAACTTTAAACTTCAATTTTTATATTTTTATGCCATTTTATTTATACATGAAAAAATATATTTGTTTTTTAAGAAGTCAAAATAATGATATTTTTTTTATGTGATATTAAATATATAATGGTATAAATATTAAAAGTAAAGTTTATATGCTATATATATATAGGTTTTTGACAAATTTTAAAAATCCGCATTTTTATAAAAAGCAATTAAAAAAAAACACAAAATCCGTCAATTTATTTGTTAAGCTTATTAATGCTTATTATATATATATATATATATAGATATATAAAATTAAATTCAGCAAGCATTTTAAGTTTTACTTGGTTTGTGTGCATTGGCTTGCTTTGCTCGCACGATTGTAAAATTTACATGCATACCACATAATACTTATATATTTACATATCTAAAAGCTATAGCTTTATATACATTTATAATGCTTAGGTGATATAAATCTAATTATGATTGAAAAATATGTGTTTCACTTTTTTAAACTCAATAATAGCGGTGATATGCCATCAACAAATTTTCACATACACAAATCTCGAGGTTTGATATGGATCTCGAGACAATTTTTTAAGCAAGAAACACTACAAAAGAAGCAGGAATTAGCGACTAATAAAAGATCGATCAAACCAAACGGGATGGGGGCAGCTAACCGGTCGAAGTGATGGTGGTTGGTTGATTAGACCGGCATGGGCGGTTGATTGAGAAAAAAATGGTTGGTTGATCCAATCGGGCCGATGGCGGTCAACTGGTCGAGTTGAAGAAAAATGTTCTATCAAGCCGGCAGAAGCGACAAAAGATGTTTGATGAGATCGTCGTGGGTGTTCGATTGACGAAGAATGGTCGGTCAAGCCGATTAGGCAAGCAGTGGTCGACTAGTCGAGCCGACGAAAAAGGACAATCGAATCGATCGGGTTGGAGGGCGGCCGATCGCTCAAAAGTGACGAGGGGATGGTTAATCAGACTGACGTGGGAGCAGATCAAAGAGCAATGGTTGGTCAATCCAATCGAGCTAGTGGCGGTCTATCAGATGAGCTGACATAGAATGTTGATCAAGCTAATCAGGTCAATAGTGGCCAAATGAACGAACCGATAGAAACATGCATAAAATTGGCATTTTTAATGCACACTTTGAAATTCATGCAAAACATACCATGTGAATGCGAACACATGCATGAAATAAGGCTTGATCGATCAAGACGATGAGATCAAGCTCATCCTAGAGATCTCACGGGATCTAGGGGAGGTGACGATGTCTTAAATACCTTCTGTCACTCTCAGTAATGGAGTCCACAGAGAGTTTACCTAGAGCGAATCAGTAAGTGAAAAAACTTTTCTGTATGAGAAAATCTTCACAAAAAATGAACGATTTCTCATATGGACGTAGCCTTCGTCATATAGGGAACAAGGATCAAGAAACTACTCGTTTTCTAGTTCAAAATGACTTCATCACATTCGACGAGTGATGAAACCACAGAATCAGGTGAAGTTCGAAGCTCCATCCTCCATTCCTTCCCTAAAGAGTGAAGAAGCTCTCCTACCTTATTAGAAGAGACGTAGCTCTCCTCTAAGAAGCTTTCTCCACGGACTTCCTCTTGCAAGAGCTTCTCCAAGAAAAGCTCCCTCACTCACTAAAAGGCATGGTGTAGGAAGAAAAAAGAGTAGTGGAAGAAGAAGAAGAAGAAGAAGAAGGGGTCGTAGTGGGCAGTACTTTCACCTTACCTTTCTCCCAGGCTGCTCACCTTCAATCCTCCAAGGAAAGTTTCTACCTCCAAGAAAGAAGAGGAGCTCTAGCTTTCTCTCCCACAAAACTTGTAGAAGAATAATGGAAGAAGAATGGAAGCCTTAGGAAGACCAAGCCAAAGAAAAACCAACTGCCTTTCCAAAAATGTTCCCTTTTATTTTAAAAAGACTTTTCCCAAAAGGTCAAAAAAAGGATAATCACTAGCTTTTTGCTTCCCCAAAGTAAAATCTTACATTAGCCAAGAATTCATGCAATTTAGTCTACCTAAAGAAGATTTTCGGGCTCAAAATGATGAAAATTGTGGGACAAAATTGAACCTAGAAAATGAACAACAACCTATGCCTCAGGGTCTGGCCTACTTTCTATCTGCTAGGGATCTGTTTCAGAGTGGTTATTTTGGTGCTTAAGCACTTTGAACGGGCTCCTAGGCATCAGGCCAGTGGCGCCTAGTTTCTTGGCTCTCGGTTTGGAGAGCTTGAGAGGTGCTCGCTTAAGCACCGATATTACCCGAAGACCCTAATTTTCATTAGGAACGTCCAGTGAAGGATTTTTTTGTCCATAATTTATGAGAGAGTGTGTATGGCTAAAATAAAATCCCATAACTTTAAAGAGACATATTTTTATGTGCATTACATCAAGGATTTCGATGCCAATAGTCGCTCCAAATTACGATGCAGGTACGACATTTAAACCCTAATCTTCCCGAAATCGCCAACGAGAAGCTTTAATTGATTCCTTTGACCACGGGAAGCTCTGAATACTTGGGGTAAGATCTTCAAACATTAGAATAGACATTGAATACATTAGAATAGATGTTGAATACATCTAACATTGTAACTGATGTCGTCAAATGGTGGACTCTCCCAGGCAAGGCTAAATCATTGCAAACCTCAGTTTTGTGCCCCAAATACGTTCGAGGAGGTCCAAGCTGATATTTTAAGCTACGTAACACTATGAATGAACAGTAAATAGTTTTGAGTCTTTTGAGTGGACACCCTACATGTGTGACATCAAAAATTGATGTCAACAATGCTTCTTCAGGCAGTTTGAATTAAACTCGAAGTAATTCTTGGACATATTTTTGGTAGGTATTTTGTCATCAAAGTAGAGTCTATTATAGTGCAAGCTCACGTAGTCACTAATATAAGCTCAATTAGAGGGTCAACAAATAAGATAAAATAATTGTTAATGAGGATCAAATCAAGTTAACAAAGACGCTGAATGAATCACTCAAGATTATACTAAAATGATGGAGATTACTTTTGGTCAATGGGGCCACCCAACCAAAATGGTTAAAAACTATGTAAGACAATGAGACTCAAAGTATATCTCTATTAGTTTGGGATTTTATGGAGGCAACATGACAGACCAACCCAATTAAATTATACGAGTGGTTCATTTTGGATAGATCACATGTATACTAATTATCAATGCTCTTTAAAAAAAAATATGTAATATGATCAATTCTTAACTTCTATTTTCTTGCATAAGCTCCACTACTACTTTATATTTAAATTCTTACAAGTGTACATCACAAACCAATAGTAGTTAGTTCTTTTTGAACACCTTCTTATATAATTCAAGAAGGATATAAGAGACCGAGAGGATTGTGAATTTACATACAGAGAAGAAACTCTTCAGCAGTTTTACTACTCATTTTTTCAATGATGGTAGTTACTACTTAGCCACTCCTTCCTTCTATCCATCCGCACCGAAGCCATGAATGGAGGTGGATACAGTACTATTTTTGGGCATTGATAAAAAAGGTCTTATTTTAGTCAATTTAAAGTTTTTTGTATGAGATATATACATACATATGTTTTAAGTACTACGAATTAAATCACCCTTAAATTAACTTGTATTAAAAAAAAGAATCATCGCTACAAATTACTCACTCAAGCATTCACTTACGATGCAACCACAACATACCAACAAGCTTCTGTAATTCATCTTCTATACTTTTTGACATAACATATAATAGAATTAGTCTAAATAAGCTAATTGTTTTCTTTATTTTACATTTTCAACAAATGCCAATTTTTCTTCTTTAACAATTATATTTAAATATCACATCTATATTAGAAATATCTCATGCAAAAAAGCAAGAATATATTCCCACCAAATGTACATATTTTATCTCTGAGCACATCTTAATCTTTATCTTTCTTTATGAAGATCACAAGTAAGAGAAAACTTAACTAAACTAATCTGTACCAAAGAAGCAACTAAAGACTAAAATAAACATATCTAACTAGAGAGAAAGGGAGCCAAATGAGGGCTACATGGGGACATGGAGAGAATCCTAGGAAGAGTTGGTATAGTATATAAGTAGAAGGCTAGAGGGTAAGCTTAGCTACACAAATTATGGATTTAGAATGTACTAGAAATTTCTAATTTTCTAGGGATAATTAGATAAAGACCCCTGGAAAATTTGATATTTACAAATTAATCATCTGAACAGATGTTTCTTTGCGTGTCATTATTTAATCATTGAGGATTGGGTAAAAATGAAAACTATGAGTTGGGATTTAACCATGAATTTTGATATTTGAGTGAGAATTTCAAAAATAGGTGAAAAAAAGGTTGTTGATTTGTGAATAGTATGTAATTGCCCCAATTTTTTATTTTTAAAATATCATTAAATATTATTTTTTTAGAACTATCATTTCTTATTCATTAAATCAAGATTTTAACGAAGAGCATCGAAATATCAGTCAAGAAAAATATAAATAGAGGTGCATTTTATACATGAAGAGGATATGAAGAGCTTAGAGATCTAAAAATCTCTAGAGCTCTATCTGGTGTTCATGCATGCAAGAACCACTAGCAATCATCATTATTTGTTTGACATCACCATCACTCTCAATCATTATCTCTTCGCCACCATTGCCAAATTGTGATCTTCCAACAGACTTCACAAAAACATTATCTTCTCACTGTAGTAGAATGGCTCAAGAAGCCTGAAGAAATCACCTAGTACTACAGGAATTAAACATTAAGCATATTTGAGTCGAATAGATCGGACACAAATTGTCTTCGAATTTGCGTCTAATTTACTTCTGATTTTTTTTCGATGTTAATCCGTGGGTCGGAAATATTATTTCTTTATAATTTACGTTGAAATATTCTAACGTAAACAATTTTTATCGGTTGTTGCGTTGTATAAGCAACAAATGTATTTATATGAAACGTGAGTCGAAATTTTTGTTGGAAAATATCGGACGATAAGAATTAGCGTTGGATTATCATCTCATTTGCATCGAAAAATATCGGAGAACAACGAAATATTGTTGTCGATTTAGCGTCGAATTTTGTGTTCGAAAATGGACGCAAATCCGACGTAAATATGTAACACAAGAAAAAAAAATTTTGGAATACCATTTACATTTCCACAACCTGCACAAAAGCACATCCCACATTACATACCGCATTAAGCATAGTCATATCACAAACAAAATATCTAAATATTATCATTAATGAAAGAAAAATACTATCACATATCATCCCAAATAAAAATAGCAAAGTCAATCCAAAACATTCCACAACAAATGTTCAAAATAATGCTTATAAATTGAAGGAAATATAAAAAAACTACTATTTATCTTCATCCTCCACCTCCTACGCGAATGTCATCGGCTGCTTGCCCCGACTATTTGCTACGGTATTCGCCATACGCACAATATAGTCATCGACTCTATGTTAGCCTTCTAACATCTGTTCCTGCAACTGACAGATCTCTTCAATCATTGTAGTCGCCTGTTTTGACTGTGAGAAGCTTAGGGAACTAAGAACGGGACCACGTGAGAGCTCAGTTTCAAAGGTTATGTCGTTCACTCTAAAGCCATAAACACTTCCCATCTTCCACTTTGTCGCTTGGGGCCAATGCTCGTACTCGGATTGCATAGTGGTAGACTGACTACCACTGCCGTTGGCTGAAGCCCGAGCCTGAGCGGCCAAGTGGCTTTACTGGAGCTGCTTGAACTCGTCCTGCATAATGAATATTAGCGTTTAATTGACACTTTCAACAGTTAGAGTTAAAATAAACTTTTAATTTAAGGGGTTTAACTTACCGCAACCTGTTGGGAATGCTCTTGGGCCCACTGCGCAGCTCTCTGGTGTCGATGAGTTTGAACATGCAGCTCTGCAATGGAGGAGCATGACTCAACTCCTTAGTCTGTACAGCGTACAAAAACAATAAGAGCTAAAAAATTACTCCAAAATTGAATTAATGTTTAAATATCTATGAAAATCTTATCAGCCTTCTGTAACGCTCTATATGGGAGATTGATACACCAATATCGAGTGCAGCTTCCTTGGCCCCTATGCCGGCTAGTTCATTCGATTCATCTGCCTTCTCCTCTCATAATCAAGAATTGCCGTAGCTCTAATCAACTGGCCCAGAGCCCCTCACCAATCCAAGCAAGTCGCTCATCCCTTCGGCGAGCTGCCATGAACATGTCGGCAAGGTGATGACTACCACGAATCTAGAAGATTCTGTGGATTTTGTGGTGGTGCTCTTGGAGCCAGTAAATAACCCCTGCAACGTAAAAAATAATCCATTCGTTAGTATAAAAAATAAATCAAATTTACAGATTTGATTTAAATTACATGATCATACCCCAAACTCTCTGAATCAGAAGACTTAAGTGGCTGCGGGCGTCTACTTCACACAATGACATCAAAACTTACCCTCAAAATGATATATGGGCACCTGTGATGCCACCTTCATGAATTCCTCAAAGCTATTCAAAAACTCATATGTAATTCTTTTTTGTCCTGAATATAATCTGCTATACATTCAAGCTCTCAAATCACGAATATTTATTTGCAGCATAGATGTAATTCTACAAATCAATGCAACTACTACGGAAATAAAAATTAGTAAATACTTATCAATATGTACAAGGGATGATTATGTTTGGGAGCTAATTCTAATCAAAGAAAATGACCGAAGAACCTATTTTATGTAGCTCACTTCATTTGATGAAGACTCCACTACTTGGTAATATAACACTTTATTGAAGTGATTTATTTTTTAAACACCATACGTGATACATTTCTCCGCTTCAACCAACTAATTTGAATTCTACTAATAACATTCCCATCTATATCACCATCACCGAGAACAAGACGAAACACACTCCTCTTTCAACCAACCAACTTGAATTCAATTAATAACATCCTCATCTATATCACTATTACTTTACATTGGTCAATATACCCAACCAATGCATGCATTCCTCTGCTTCGACCAAACAACTGTAATTCTACCAATGACAATATCTCTATTGTATCACCATAACAAATGCAGATTAGACCTGATGTACTCCACCACTTCAACCAATCAATGTGAATTCTACTAATATATTAATTTCATATATATATATATATATATATATATATATATATATATATATATATATATATATATATATATATATATATATATAT
>NEWO01000176.1:771749-781956 GCA_003013225.1 Phalaenopsis aphrodite
AAAATTTCCACTGACAAAATGAGTGGTCTGCGGCAAGGAAAGTACTTGTCGTTTGGTGGCTCAGCGCCGGATATTTTTGGATCCGAAATAGGTTGCAATCAACCCGAAATACAATATCCGAACCAATTCTTAAAACCATTATCTACTCACATATATTTGCATATTTGTTCAATTTATTAATCATTCAATAAATACATAATAAAATTTGCTTGACACATTACTTTCTATATTTATTTTTTGTACTTTTATCTTATGTATTCCATATTAATGAAGAGGAACTTTAGTTGAAAAAAGTCTTTAATTACATGTTACATCACACCTAACGCATTCCCCATTATTGATATTGGTGACTAGGGCTGTGAAAAAGGCTCGTTGTTCGCGAACATTTCATATTTGGTTCGTCAATGAGTTCGTGCTTGATTCGTTCGATAAGTAAACTAGACAAAAATGAACAAATTTTTTTCGTTCGGTTAGTTAAACGAACTAAACACGAATTGTGGTGCATTCGTTCGTGTTCAAATCGTTATTGTTCGAAATATAAAATAATTATATTAAAAAAATTATGATATTTTAAAAAAATAATTTTTATAAATTGTAATATATAATAAATTAATAATAATAATATATTAATATACTATATTAGTAATATACTAATATAGATATTATATATTTATATAATATATTATTTATATATATTAATATTAGGGGTGTCAAACTGTTTCGTCGTTCGCGAACCGCTCGTGTTCGTGTCGTTCGTTAATAAACTAACACGAACAGTGACTTCACGAGCAATTTCAAACACGAGCTTATTTCAAACAAACTGAACACGAACGCAAGCTCTGTTCGTTCGTGTTCAGTTCGTTTACATCCGTATTGGTGATGTGACTTCAACATAATAAACAAATTCAATATGTGGTGTTTATGCTAATTAAGGTTTAAGTAGGAGAAATTAGCTGAAGAAAGACATTAACTCGGAACTAATGCATTTAGACTTATGATTTATGGTATTTAATTATATTTTCTAGCTTTTCTCTTGAAAATGACAATAGTAAGTTTATATATATCAATGGAGGTCGTAATATTCCAGCTTTATTATTTATTTATTTATTTTTGGCTTTCAAGGCGGATATCTAAATAAACTAAGTTAATGGATATAAATTCTATTGTATTTATTTTTAATTTAATGAAGCCCATTCTAGCTATCACCCTTCATTACAATTAAAATATTGGATAATACGATTAAATTAGTAATCTTTCAAAAATATAATTTTTAAATGAAATATGGTTAATTTTTTAATTAATACCTATATAACTTAGATGAAGTCTCTATTATTCGTGCTTGACTCATATTTAAAATGACTTATTGAATAATCTGTTGATAAACTGATTAAAAGTAATTTGTCGTGAAAAAATAATTTTCTGAATTTTAAAATGCATAAACTGTCAGAACACAATTTACCCAAAAAAATATAATACATTTTCAAGCAATTTCAAAACACCACCACATCAAATAAGCGGTCCCAAACGGCTTAAAGTCAAATATTTGAATTAAACTCACATTCAACTCAAATCAGAGCTCAATCAGAAAGCTTTAGGATCTCTCCCACCGATGTGGGACTAATAATCGGGTTTATTCAGTTATTTAGTTAGGCAGTTATTTATATAAAAGCTAATAAATACATAGCTAGCATCCAAACAACTTATAAGATATTTTTATTTTATTTTCCAATTTAGGCAGAAACGATGCAATTCCTGTGCATTTACATATCTAACATCTAAAATTTACATTATACATTGATACCACCCAAATTTCCTTTTTTTAAAATATAATATAAAAATTAATATGAAAATGATATAAATAAATATTATTATCTAATTATTTTGAGCCAAAACGAGCCAAACATGAACAAACAAATTATTGTTCGTGTTTGGTTCGTTCGTAAATTTAGCTCCAAAAATTTATCCATGTTCAGCTGCTTTGCCTAACAAATGAATCGGATGTGAGCCTACTTAAAGTGCCTAACAGAAAATTTTTTTGAGAGCCCTAGACGTCGTGTAATCTACAACAAATGACTCATGAAGGAGAGGAAATATTCTGTCCGGACACCTCACGTCTGGACGGTCAACCACCGGCTGCCACTCCACCATACACGTCATTGGGAGGCTAAACAAAATATTTTTTCCATGAAGGATCACAAATACTTTATGTGTATATGATTTATTTTCGTTAAGTCATGAGATTTTAGTTTTAGTGGCTTGTCGATTATGATAAAGCTCAGTTTTCGCTAAAAATTCATGAAGATCATATTTTCAAATCAACAACATTAGCTCCAGCTGCTCGTCGCGTTCATCATTTCTGTCATTGTTGATTCCACTTAATGATTGGTAGTTGTTAATGACAAGCTTGTTTGAACAATACTTTAGTTTCAGGTTGTTGTTTATACTAAATTTTCTCTCAATTCCTATGTATTTAGACATGTAATGCCTAACTTTAATTTTTACACATACACATATATGTTATGGAAAGTATTAAATCTAATGGATGTAAACTAGGAAGTGTGTATGTTAGGGGTTTGATATAATGTAACATAACTTGAGGTTATCTAATTATATGATTTTTTTTGTATATTATGAAACCTGATTAGAGGAGATCTAATTACATGATCTTTTCTATATTTAAGTTATTCTTAATTTGTATTTCTCCATCTTCTCTTATTTATAAGGGACATGGAGGATTTGGCTGTCTGCTGAGTTGTAACACTAATGGGGCCGATTTTATCCTTTCTCCTCACATGTTGATAGTGGAATAACCTATCCCCATGGAAGTAGGTTGATTATTGTCAAACTATGAAAATCAAATTGTGTTTTGTTGTTTGTTGTTTGTGTGAATTTGTTTTTTGCATTGTTTTGCACAATGATTTGTATTAGAACCCTATCGGTGATTCTAGCAACGAGTGGCTATGATTCCAACGAAGTCAAGGACACAAGACAAAGAGATCGGAAAAAAATGGTCTAAGAGACCGGGAGGATTCATAAATAATAGCATGTCATTAGGTATTTTAACATTCACCACGTTGATGGAAAAGTTGTTGATTCATCGGTTGTTTATACATTTCGTCAAAATCGATGTGATTAAATTTAACGACAAAGAGAACTTTGGCTTGTGATGATACGAGGTGATGGATGTGTTGTGTTATTTGAATATGAAGAAAGTTCTTGATAATTATGAACGTCCTGGAGAGATCTCAGAAAGAGATTTGTTGAAGGTGAACTGAAGTGCTTATAACTTGATCTGAAGTTGCTTATCTTATAAGATTAAATATGTGGTGATGATGGAGACTTTTGTAAGAAATTTGTGGAGGTTGTTGAAGAGCAAATATCTCACAAAGAGCGTGGAGAGTTGTCTTCATATGAAATATTGACTTTGCAGATTTCAGATGAGACGTGAGGTTTTTATTGATAAGCATTTGAATGATTTTTCAAAGCTTTTGACAAATCTGTTAAATCTGGATTATGAAGTTGGAGATAAATATAAAACACTTTTTAATTGAATTTGTTCCTAGATTAGTACGAAAACTTCATGATGATACTCATTTACGGGAAGGTCTTAAATTATAGTGAGGTGACTGCCACATTGTTACACCATAAATTCTGTTGAAGTGGCAAGGAGTCCACAAAGATAGAGTCAGTATAGGCACTTAGACTCTAACATGACAGAACTTAGAAGAAGAAGATTTAGGCAAATAAGGGAGGCAACAAGAATACTTCTCAAAAGTGGGATAAGCTCGTGGGTATTGTCTTGAAAAAAATTAGTGTGTTTTCTGTTTAAAGACTAGTCATTGGAAGAAAAATTATCCAAAGTTGCAGTAGAAGAGAAAGGAAGTTTCCTTGAAGGCAAGAGTCAATCTTATTATGGAGAGGAGTGATGAGGAAGATTTAGATATGTTATTATCTGCAGTTTCTCACTATTTGTATACAATTAATTCTTGTTGGATTCTAGACACTGGTGTTGTCTATCATATTTATCCCCATCAAGAGTGGTTTTGTACATACAAGAAGCTCGATAGTGGTGCATTGACTTTGGACAATAATTAAGCTTGTCGTGTTATTGATGTAGGTGATATCTTTATCAGGATGCATAATGGTATTGTGAGAGAGTTAACTGATGTTAGACATTTTCCATATATCAAAAATAATTTATTATCATTTGGGGTCTAAGAGCTTAAGAGCTACAAGGTATGTAGTATTGAGGAAAGAGTTAAGCGTGAGCATTGACTTTTATGAAGGGAGTTCTCCAGCACAACATTTACTATCTTCATGGCAAAACAGTGACTGGAACGACCGTTATTATTGATGATTCTTTTAACAACACTATATTGTGGCACATGTCTATGCTGGAAAGGCTTCACATGGTGAAGCAATGATTAATCAAAGGAGCTAGCACCTATAAGCTAGGATTTTTTTTAATATTTTGTGTTTAACAAAAATAAACATGTATCATTTGGTACCACCATTCACAATATAAAGGGAACTTTAGAATATATTCACACATATGTTCGAGGGCCTGATGAAGAACAAATCAATCAACGGGCGAAGATATTTTATATTTTTATCGATGATTACCTCTGATATGTTTAGGTGTATACCATGAAGCGTAAGAGCAAGGTGTTAAAGATTTTTATAACTTAGTATAAGAGGATTGAGACTTATACTAATAAAAAGAGTTGGTGTATCAAATCAGACAATAAGGGTGAATATATGTCAGAAGTATTCTAGCAAGTGTGTGAGAGAGCTAGGATAGAACACCACTCACTATTTGAGAGACGTTTTATATAGCAGAATGGGGTGACAAAGAGGATGAGTTGGACTTTGATAGAGAAAGTTGATGAAGTCAATTTAGCTGATGTCATAGATTATGCATGTCACTTGATGAACTATTTGCCTTCTACAACTATTAGAAATAAGACCACAAAGGAGATATAGTTGGGGCATCTTGCTGTAGATTATAAGCATGTGGGAGTATTTGGGTGTCCTTCTTACTGCATGTGCATAGTGATAACCTTGAACCATAATCGAAGACGACGAACTTCATTAGCTTCAAGTGTGGAGTCAAGGGTTTCAAATTTCTTGATCAGACATAGAAGAAGATTGTCATTAGCAAGAATACTATATTTGATAAAGCGAGCTTATAGAAACCTCCAGACTCAAAGCACGTAGAGAGTTTTATGTGGACCATATATATGCAACAAAAGTTAGATTTTGATGTAGCTCGAGTAATTCCACAAAATTTGTTAACACCTACTAAAGTAGTTAATTCAGTTTCTAGTTGGGGAGCTACCTTATGATAATGCTTAGGAGGAGTTGAAAAAGATATTGAGGATGAGGTCCCTACTCAAGAATCCATTTCTAGGAACAAGACTAACACCAGAATATCCCAAAATCAACTTAGTTGAGGGATCACATTGCAATTGCAATTTTAGCCACAAAGACTGAATTTTATTGTCACTACAAAGAAATAATGGAGAGCCTATACAAAGATCCCTGGATAAGGACAACAGACGAAGGAATCGAGTCTCTTTGGAAGAATACTATTTGGAGGTTATTTAAGCTTCCTTTGTGAAGGAGTGTCATAAAGGATCTCGTGGAGTTGATGTGGGGTACAGTACAAGGTTAGTGACAAAGGATTTTGTGCTATAAAAAGAGATTGACTATGACGAGGTGTTCTCTCTAGTGGTTAGTCGTACATCGATCTGTGTTCTCTTAGCGATTGTAGCAAAATACATTTTAATCTTGAAATGGTTTTATGTGAAGATTGCGGTCCTACAAATGGAATAGTAATAAGATATTTATAAGTTGTGGCTACTTATATATTGAGCCTCAAAAGATTTAGTTTACAGATTGGACAAGTCTTTAAATGGGTTGAAGCTATCACGACAGTAGTGGTATAAGAAGCTTATTAAGTTCGCGATGAGATAGAAGTACACAAGCATCTAATATGATCATGATGCATATTTTTAAAAATTTAGGTAATGATGAGTTCTTCTATTTACTTATATATATTGTTGACATGTTGATTGCATCCATCAAACAATTTAGGTTAATAAGATGAAGAAGCAATTAACCTAAAATTTTGAGATGGAGTTGGGTGAAGTTCTTTATGGGTGTAAATGAGTTTAGTCGAGCTCGAGCCACCCTCGGCTTAATCTTGAGCTTGATTAATTTTATTGAATTTGAACTCGAGCTCGATATCACAGACTAGCTTATCTCTAGTCACTAGTGTTGCTTCAACACTATTCCTTGGCACTAAATCAACCTAAACCTCACTACGATTAGACTTATAAGCACAAAACACTCTAGGAAGAAGAGTACAGAGAAATATCAAAGAAAGAAACACTTCACTAAGAAAGAATGATTACAACACTTGAATGCTTGGGAACCTTAGATGATTCCAAATAAAGCAGAGGGACTTCTATTTATAGTCCCCTCCAAGTATAAGTAAATTTTCTAGATTATATTAAAAATATTTTAATCTCTAGATTGTTCTACACAATTCTCTTATATACGTGCATAGCTCTCGATCTTTCTAGGTTATTCTTGAGCTCTCCTTGGATCTTTTCCTTCTAATATTCTTTAGAATGTGGTGGAATTTTCTAGAGTTACTTTGATTGCATTTCTACTTATGGTTTTCTCTAGAATATTTCATCCCATGGTTGTCTTATAAATTTCTTTGAAGATGGTGGAGTGTGACATCGAGCTTAAGTCTGCGAGTTTGAGTCAGCTCACGAGTCATCTTGTTGAGTATAAAAAAAAAGAAAATAATATTAAATCAAGATAGTGTTATAATAAAATAGCAACTTGAATGAGAAATTATGAGAGAATAATAAAAAACCACTTGATAAAAAATATAAAATATTATTTTTTAAAATATTTTAAAAACATTAAAAATTTATTCTTTATGTTTAATATATTTTATATTAATATTTTTTAAACGAGCTATCTCACGAGCTAACGAGTTGAGTCAAGTCTAGATTGAGCTTGACTTGTTAGCTCATCAAACTCAGTTCACAAGCCGCTTATCGAGCCAAGCTTGAGCTGGCTCACAAGTCGGCTTGACTCACTTACACCCCTAAAGCTCGCAGAGTTTCTGGCATAAAAAATCTTAAGGATAAGACAATTATAATGATTTGACTCTCACAATGAGCTTATGTTCGAAAGGTTCTAAAGAAGTTTGGGGTTGATGACTCAAGCAAAATAGTAAGTCTACCCATTGTAACTCACTTTTAGTCGAGTATAGATCAATGTCCTAAAGATAATCAGGAAAATAAAAAGGTATGTGATTTGTTCCTTAAGTTTGTGTAGGGGGTGATATGATGTATGTCAAGGTTTGTGCTAGATTTAACATTGCAAAAGCAATTAGTGTTGTGAGTAGGTTCATGCATGACCCGAGAAGAAGTCATTAACATGCTGTGAAGAATATTCGAAGGTATTTGAAGGATACAGTTGATATTGGCTACTATGGGGATTTAGTACATTATAGTCACAGAGGCAATAAAGGATGTGATATGAATGTATGACATACCAGATGACTCGAGAGTCAATCAAGAGTCTCTGATTGTATTTTGTGATAATTAGAGTATGATATTCTTAACCACAAATCTAAAATAGTGATATTTTTTCGTGATATGAAATATTTTAATTATATAAATATAATAAGTACCATTTAAGTTTTAGATATATAAATAAATTAGAATGGGGGTATGTATGCAAATGCCTCAAATATTAGCTTGGAATAGGAAAATAAATAATAACTCTCATTATGATTGATTTTTTGTTTTAGTTGATTATATGTCAATATTATAGACCTAATAGCAATGCTTTTATCAAATTATATTCATATTCATTAAGGGCATCACTATTGTTAATTGCTCTGATTTGAATCTAACCCCAATCTAACCTAACTAAGGTTTGCATGACCAAAATCTAACTTCTTATTAAACTAAACATAAAATCCAATTATTATTTTTTGCCACCTCTTTATTTACATGTAAAAAAATTATTTAATTAGGATTAAAAAAATTACTTATTAATATATTAATTGAAAATAAAATAAAATAAAATAAAATTAAAATATCTTGTTAATATCTCAAAATAGTTTATGAGGAATGGGACTCTCATCATGAAGATCTCTCACATAATGGCCTAATAGAATTTTGTCTGCTGAGTGGGCTATGGAAGGATCCTTATCTCCCAATGGTTTTTTTAAGGTTTAATATTATTAATTTAATATTTATAAGTTCCCCCCATTCATTTTAACATATTTTACATATAATAATTAATTTATAAAATTATTATAATTTCATTAATTTTCTTTTCTTGCATAAATTAAGTTATAATAAGATTGAATAACTTTTTTTAATATATATATATATATATATATATATATATATATATATATATATAGATTAAGGAGGAAGCTCTAGTTTAGAATGAGCCACAGTAAAAAAATTTGATCATATATTTAATTATTTATTTTCTTTGTAGTTTTAAATTATTTTAAATTTCATGTAAAATCTAATTTAGAAAAATATAATTGCTAATTATTATATTGTCAGGATAATATGTGAATTTTATGAAGGTAAATACAAAGATTAATTTTCAAAATTTGTAATAAATATTATTTATTTATTTACTACCATATATATTATCATTAATATAAGTTTGCCAAACAGCTAGCATTTAATTATTATTATTATTATTATTTCAATTTAATAAATTATTTTTTGTCCTTGAAGATAAATCATGAAATAAAGAAAAAGTCAAATCATCATAGCCACAAATAAATTTATTAAGTTCTTCTTTTATATTAGATTATGGATTATCATCATTTATATTATACTAAGAAATGATTATTTTTTTGCATTATTATAAAACATTCAATCTCTAAGTGCATTATAATAGTACTTTCTTAAGCTCAAATGTGTTGCTTGTGCAATTTTTTGTTAAAATCCAAGCTCATTAATGGCCTTAATGATAAGATTAACAAAAGAAATAAGATAATTTGAGAATTTGAGGGGGGAGAGAAAGAGATATGGAGGGAGAGAAACAAGATGGGGAGATCCATGATTGTTGTTATCTAAAAGTATTGGGCTTAAGATAATGATCTTCGTCCTAAACTTGCCCTCTGACCCACCACTCTATCGAAAAAAATCACATTTTAAAAACTTATGTAAAATAGTTCGATAAAGACTAAGGGTCTGTTTGGGGCAGCTGCAGCTTATTGAATAATCCGCTAATAAGCTGATTAAAAATTATTTGCTGATAAGTTAGGTGTGGTGACTATCATAAATTGTTATTTTTTTGGAAAAAGTCAAACTGCTGCCAAAAAGTTACTACTATATCTAGATAATTACGGTGTGAAAACACTGTTTTCGGCGTTTTGAAAACACATAAGCTGTCAAAGAGCAGTTTACCCAAACAGGTCAAGTGCGTTTTAAAAACGTCACCGCATCAAATAAGCTGCCCCAAACAGATCATAACAGAGAACAAACATATATTATTTATGACAAATGGATATGCATTAAGACTTTTAAAATATGAGGCAAACCTATGTGAAGTGATTGGCCAGCCTCACATGAATTAGCTGAGTTCAAATGAATTCCCTTAAAACCCCTAGAAGAATATTCATAATCTGTCCTTAATGCGAGCAAAAATGTAAGTTTTTTGTATGACTACATTCTTCTTTACTGTTGGGACAACTTTATCTCATTGAAGAGTTCACCATAAAAATGGTTACTTTGTCGTGTCAACTTTGCAGCTGACCAAACCTTATATTTAGTGAGTTCAAACTTGTTGTGTCAAAGTCTCCTATTTTAGGTGATTATATAGTTTGTCAATTCTCTTACAAAAATAACTAGAGAATATGGTATTCTCTAATCACAAGGTGGCACTTTGACTATAACCAATGATTTAGATTTGATGACTTGTTAATGTCAAAATACATCAAGAAATAACTTTAGAAAATTTCTCTTTCTATAAATTGTACTTTGAGCTACTTCCAAAACATAGATCAAGGCAAGAAAGTTTGAACTATGAAGGTATCCATAATGTTAAGGAAATGTGAGACACCGGAGGGGCACAATCATTTGTGTGAATCTTCTCCTCTCTAGGGCTGTAAACGAGCCGAGCTTGAGCGAGCTCAGACTTGGCT
>NEWO01000176.1:788269-813173 GCA_003013225.1 Phalaenopsis aphrodite
ATATATATATATATATATATATATATATATATATATATATATATATATATATATATATATATATATATATATATATATATATATTTATATAAGTGTGGTATTTGAAAGTAGCACTCACCACATGTTATTTGTCCTCATAGGGATTAAATCTGGGTCAGAGGAGCCTTAATACTGACAATGCAACTATCTATCACCTTACCACCCAAGAACGCACCACACATATATACAGTTTTACATGTGGGCTAGAGGGACAATGGAAGTTGAGGCAACAATGAAGAAAATTTATTTTAGGGAAATTTACATAGGACACAATTCTTATGAATTTACATATCTCACAACTAAACTTCCATTACATGCATAGCACTTTACCTATGCATGAAAAAGTGAATTTCACTATTAAAAAGCAATCATTAGTACTATTTTTTATGTGATACTAAAGAATCAAGTGCTATGGGTGAATATATAAAAGTATAGATGTAAGATACATAAATCCATAAGAATCGAGCGTTATGTATGTAAATGCCCCTTTACTTTATTATTTCTTAAACGTAAAGTGTTAAAATAGTCACAGACTCACCTGATTGTTTACATTATGTCATTTTCGTCTCAAAATCTATTTTACGTGTCAAATTAATCCTAAATCTTTAAATTGGAGTTGAAATAATCTACTGTGAAGATGACACACCATAGGCTTTAGAATTAAAATTACCCCCTACATAGGACACAATTCTTATGAATCTACTTTTCCCATTCCACAAAAATAACTTTTAGGTCAACATAACATATACATACCCAATCCACTGAAACATGCATTTGATGCATTAACATATGTATACCAAGATTCTTTGTGAATGATATAACAAAAATGAATGTTGATATCTTAGGAAAAAAAAAGGATATTTACATACAAATGACCCAAAACATTGATATTTACGAATTAACTACAGTGAGTTCTTTGAACTACGGAACCGATGTATTTACACGTGTCACGATCAAACTAACTAAGAATTTGATAAAAATAAAAAAAAATATGGTTTGGGGTTTTATCATAAATTTTGATATTTGAGCGAGAATTCAAGAAAATGGATGAAAGATGACGGTTGATTTGTAAATAGCAAGTTTCGGGTGGTATGTAATTGCTCCAAAAAATAATAAATTGATCAAATTATTAGTCAAGTTCTAAAGTTCTGATCAATCCAAACATTCACCACAAGAATTTAAAGAAACTAAAAATGTATTATTGTTCAGAAAATAACAGAAATAAAAACAAAGACATACTAAACAATATGTTAATGAATAATAGTGGCATCAGGAAGTGGTATATGCAGAGAAAGTATGTTAATATCATTACCAAATCCTGCTATTTTACTGTGGACTGAGTTCGTCTTTGAACCGCTGGAAGATTTTCGAGATGAAAGAAGTCGAGCTGAAGAGATCGGTCGGCAGTGGTGTTTGCTAGTGCTGTAGACACACCTACCTTCATGTACCGCTCTCAAAATAAGCTTCGGCCGAGACTTTATCGGCATCTTCACTGAGTTGTGACTCACTGATTCATTTTGGCTCTGTGAATTGCAGAAGTTCCTAGGTAAAGATGGATGTGGAGACACCAGGTGTCTTGGTTTTTTCCACACAGCTAAAGATTCTTGTAATTTGGCCGGCAACTGGGCATACAGAAGAATAATAACATGTAAGTTAATTATGGATAAAAAGAATAAGGGATTGGAAATAAGAAATTGCCATTTGTCTCACCTGATATTTAGCTAACTATTATATAGCCCCTGAGATCAATAAAAATATCAAATTCAATCTTTATATTAAGCTTTAAGGAATTCTAATGGATTTTAATATTAGTCCTATTCAGAAGATCTTAATTAAAGAATTTTTTTAGTTTCTCCAATCTATAAAATTGTCAAATTGAAACTTGATAAGAGTAAAATAACAAACTTTTCATTAAGGAAAAATTGAATCAATAAATGAAAATGTATCCCCATCATTGCATACACTACTAAAATGATCTTAGAAATAAACAAGTAATACATAATAGTATTAAAATGTCTCCCCTCAAGTTTTTAGTCCCGTCGTTTTAGAAGGCAAGAGATATTTTATACCATGTAATCCATATAATTTCACATCAGATAATGTCAAAAAACATTTTATAAGACGAGATAAACTATGCATATAGCATTCGCTGACCAATCTATTTAAGCAACAATTAGGAAAAGCCTATGATAGCTTAAACTAAGGGGAAGTTTGAGATCAGTTTGTTTGTTTTTAACTATTTTATGTTTTTATTATATTTTATATGCATTTGGATTTTAAATAAAATATATTTAGCATGTTCAAAACAAATCAGCCTATTTTTATAAACACTCAGAATAAATTTTGAGTGTTTTTAAAAACAAGTAAAATTAATTAAAAAAAATAAAAAACATGTGAAATTAAACTAAAAAAATTGTTTTTTAACAAAAGAAAAAAATAAAAATAATCCCAAGCAAACCATAAAGCACAAAGCAAGAATTCTGTGGTTAATTACATTTTGTCAATTAGTCTTTTCATGTTGTTAAATGAATAACCAATAATTTATTTTAATGAAAGTTAATCTTAAGTAGGCATTTGATATTTTGCAAATGCTAAAGGGCTATATAATAAAAAGTTTATTTTCATTGGAAGTAAATGATGAGAACTGGTATAAAAATGGAACAAGATAAAAATAACTGTTAGATAATGCAAGCAGTGGAAAACTTTGAATGGTTAACAACAACAAGCCTTTGTCCCACTAAGTGGGGTACCCTACATGAATCATTTTTTCCATTGTGTTTTATTGTGTCATATTTTCATTTAATTCTAATAAATTAAGATCATTTTTTATACAAAGCTTTGAATGGCTAACAGTTATAATAAAAAAGTATGGTGCGGAAACCTTATAAGATCTTATATTTAATGAAGAGTGATGACGATAACATGCATTTTTCATTAAAAAAAAATGAAGAAGAAAAAAAGATCAAACATAGCATTGTGCAAGTTGGAAGGGGGGTGGTTCTGGAAAAACTCACCACTGAAGGCCAGCGAAGGGAACCAAATGACATTGTCAAAGAAGAGAAAGAAGACCTCTCTGACTTTTCTTCCCCATTTATTTGTCGATCACTCACTGAACCGAAACTCGTAGGTGCAGCTTCTTCTTCATTTTCCCCATCCCCATATCCTCCTTCATCCTGCCCAGCCTCAGGAGACCCCCCTTTCTCATTACCCTCAGCAGCCTTTCTTTCTTCCTCTTCCTGCTTCATCTTCAAATCCATTTCCAAATCTTCCATTGCCTCTTCAAGGCAAATTTCAGCCTCGATATACTCGAGCTCCTTTTCAATAAGCTTCTGCTTCATCTCACTGGTTTTCTTTTTCTCCTCAATCCACGCATCCAATCTATCAAAAACAGGTTTGAGAGCATTCTCAGCGGATGTAATCACTTTTGCCAAGCCAGTCTGCTTCTTTTCACTGGATGGAGACCGCCCATAAAAATCATCGAAGCCAAGTGGTAAGAAATCTACTTTATTAAGGTCAATATCCTCTCCTTCTTCTAGATCTGGCTGCCAGAATAATCGCAAGCCATGCTCCTCATCCTCAACATAATTGATGAGCCTGCCCGTTGGAGTGTGGAGAATGAGAGGAGCGTCTTTATATACGAGTCTTGAAGGGTTTTCAGGATCCGGCTCTGGTTCATCATTGATGAGAATGAATTCAGGATTGTCAGGATCTGGAGAACAAAAAAAAAAACAGAGTAGCAGTCCTTCATGTCATCATCAAAAAATTAATCATGAAAAATTGTAAAAAAAAAAAAAAGATTTCACAAAAAACAAATATGCATACATTAAATAAGAATCCTTCTCTGGAGGTTTGCAATTAATTTCATCTGGATCCCAAGTTCATAATATAAACTATAACGAACTACAAGCTCCAAGTTTTGAAGATGAAAGGTGAAGTCAAGTTGCTTCAGTAGAACCACCAGTATCGAGAAGACATTTAGGAAAAAAAAAACAGATGGTCCATATAACATGATTATTGCAACAGGGCAACACAAAATCATCCTCTAACCGCACAGCCCATTACCATTATCTTCTACAAAATTAGTAAGAAATCAACCAAGTAATAAGCACGAAAGGCAAATTAAGGAGCTAATATGGCCATGAAGCAAAGATGGACAAACCAACAACTCTATATATTATAAATTGAATGATTATTGTATAATCATATTTCAGAGTGTCATGGCATTGTTATTCTATGATGTTGGTACTAGTCAGTACTACTAATAGAGATTGGCAACTTGCTCTGCAAGTGCGCTTCCTATGGTGATCAAGTCGGGGAAGAGGTGAAGTTGCGATATAGCACTTGTCTTCAAGCATGTTCAGGTGAATTATAATTATGAACTGAGCTTTTGGCCATATTATAAAAAGGAGCGCCTTTTTTTCAAAAATCAGCTAAATGAGTATGTGGAGCCGTTAATTTACAACGGATCAAAAACAACCTTGCTAAGGGTTGGGATCATTTTTAGTTTTTTTTTTTGTTTAATATATTTGGCACTTTTATGATTTTTCTGTTTTAAAAAACAAAAATATATTTGGTTATATATTTTTAATTTAAATAAATAAAAATATATATATATTTCTTTAAAAAACATTTAAACAAAAGGGCCACTTACATACAAATCGCCTATTGGGGCATATTCATGCATACCTCCCAATTTCTATGTATTTGCATATCTGACACTCCAAATTTACTTTTTATATGTATATAATCCAAATCTTTATATCACATCAAAATAGCATCATTTTAACTTTCAAAAGAAAAGATAAACCTTTTCATACATATATAAGTTGATATCTATGTAAAAATTAAATAGGTCTTAGATATGTAAATACATAAAATATGTAAATGTAAATCTTCCTTCTACTTTTTATACATCCAACTTCAACATCAAGAACAACATACAAAGAACATTTATTTATATAATTACATGTTTTTCCTTTATTCCTCTAAATACTCCACATGTAAATGAATCTTCCACTAAACACAGAAAAGGGACTCAAACACCTGAATTCAGAAAGGAAAACATACTTGGATGTTGCCCTAGAAATAAGAGTCGAATGAATAAAGAGGAACCGAAGATGAATAAAGAAGAACCCAAGAAAAAAAAAATTTGTATGTGTGTGAGCCAAAGGAGTGACTGACAACAATGTTTGCTGAAGAAGCAGCAATGGGTGATCATTGGCCAAAGAAGAACCCGAAGGACAGGTCAGAGGAGTCGGTTGAGGGCACAGAATAAAGAAGCAAAGGAGTAGCTCGGTTAGAAGATAGGTCCAAAAAAAGGTGTTCTCTAAACAGAGAAAACATGTTTTCCCTGTTTTGGATGTTATGAAAACATGTGTCGTATATTTAAAAATAAAATTAAAATACACATAAAAAGGACAAACAAATAGTATTTTTTCTGTTGGTTTTCTAATTTTTGTCATTGTCTAGTCTCAAATCTCAAATGCGAAAAGTGGAAGGCTGCATTAGGTGATCGACAGCCAGCGTAAAATTTTTGTCAAAAAAATATGACATGAATCCTTCAAATTATTGTATAATTGTTAGGGCGTCCCTAGAAGCGTGCACTGTATGACATGAATACAGTGAAAAGTGCGTGAAGTCCGATACACCGGTGTCTGGGTGTAGTGTCAAATAAACAAAAGTTCCAACATTATGTATGGATGCAGGCAAAGAAGTTCCATGAAACTAATATTAGGATAAAATATTGGAATATAGTTGCTCTCATAAGTAAATTACTGAAAATTGTAGATATTATGTTTTATAGGAAGATAAATATCTTATGCATTCAAGAGACTAAATGGGTTGGAGAAAATGCTAAGGACATTGATGGCTTAAGTTCTAAACTTTGGTATTCAGGTAGGAGTTGCACTAGAAATAGTATAGGTGTAACTACATATAAGAGTTTGAAACATAACATTTTAATATAATTGGAGATAGAATTATATCCCTAAATATTATTGTTGATACTAAGATTTTTAATATTAGAAGTGTTTATGCTTCTTTTATTGAAGATTTAAATAGACATGTTGGTAGAGTGATAAAAGATATTAGAAATACTCATCGTGGCCACAGTTTTGTAGTGATTAATGAAGCAGACAGAATCATATTAAATTTTTCTTTAGCTAATGATTTGTTATTGCTAATGATTTATTTAAGAAAAGAGATGACCATATTATTACTTATAGGAATGGATCTAATAAAACACAAATTAATTATTTTCTTATGAGAAAAAGAAATCGTTGAGAATGTAAAAATTGTAAATCATTCCAAGTTAAAATTTAAGTACTCAACATCATTTATTAGTTTTGGATTTTAAGATGAAGAATAAAATAATAAAATATTGTCATAGAATTTGATGGTGACACATTAAAAACACAAAGAAATAATTATGAGTAAACTTTAAAATTCTAACATTTGGAACGACCATGAAGAAGCTAATTTTATATGAAATAAAGTAAAAAACATTATTAAACAAGTGGCAAAAAAATGTACTTGGAGAATTAAAAGAAAAATACTTATAAATAAAAATAGTTGATGGTGGAATAATAATGTACAAAAAAAGATAAAATATAAGAAGTGTTATAAAAAATTATTTAAATATAAAAACTTAGAGAACAAGAAAAAATATAAGGTGGCCCATATGGAATCTAAGAGATTAATTTCTGACGCTAAGAATTCTGTCCATAGTGATCTTTATAATATATTAGATACTAAAGATTGTGATATATATATATATATATATATATTAAACTAGTCAATCAAAAATAAAAAAAGTAATTATTTAATTTAAGTAAAGTGTATTAAAGATGAAAATCAAAAGTGTTTTTCTAATAGAAAGATATTTAATATAGGTGGGAGAGCTACTTTGATAAAATTTTCAATGAAGTATCTGAAAATATGATAGACCTTAGTAATCTTAATATCGTTAATAGTAATAATATTTTTTTATTTTTACCATAGCATCAGTAAAAAAAAAGTTGATGAGGCTTTAAAGAAAACCAATGATAGATAATCAGTTAGACTTGATGATATCCCAATTAAAGTGTGAAAATATCTAGGAGATATGGAAGTTTCTTGGCTTACTAAACTCTTTAATATTATTTTAAAAACGAAAAAGATGCACGAGTAAAGGAAGAGTATTTTGGTCTCTATTTTATGTATAAAGGGGGTACACAAGAGTGTAAATTATAGAGGAATTAAGTTAATGTGTCATACTATACAATTATGGGAGGTAATTGAACATAGGTTAAGGTGTGATACAAAGATTTCTCATAATCAGTTTGAATTTATATCGAGCAAATCTACTATTGAAGCTATACATTTATCAAGAGGTTTGATGGAGAATACAGAGAAAGGAAGATCTACATATGAATTTTAGAAAAATCTTACAATAAGGTTCTAAGAGAGGTTCTGTAGAGAGTTTTAGAAAAGAATATTGTTAATAAGACTTATACTGAAGTCATTAAAGATTTGTATACTAAATTTACTATCTGTGTCCAAGCAAAAGGATTGACCAAGTATGTTCCTATTTTAGTTGGATTATATCAGGGATCGGCTTTAAGCCCGTATCTTTTTGTTTTAGTTATGGATGCTCTTACTGGACATATACATGAGGATGTACCTTGATGTATGTTTTTTACTGATGATACCCTTCTTTTTGAAGTTCAAGAAAAACTTGAATTATGGCATTTTATATTGGAGTTTAAAGGTTTTCGTTTGAGTAAATCTAAAACTGAATACATGGAATATAATTTTAGTAGTAATAGCTCTAATGCCAGAGTTGTAACTATGGGCGATCAAAGCATTAAGAGGTGTGAATGTTATTGTTGAAAGTGATGGTGATGTAGATGGGGATATTATTAGTAGAATTGAAGTTCGTTGGTTGAAGTGAAGGTATGCATCAAGCCTATTGTGTGATAAAAAGTTCCTTTTTGGCTTTAAAGGAAAATTTCATAAGATGGTCAGACCTGCAATGCTTTATGGCGCAGAATGTTGGCCTTTAAAAGGTAAGCATAAAACAAAGTTAAGTGTTGCTGAGATGATAATGCTTAGGTGGATGAGTGGCATAACACTTAGGGATAAAATGCGAAACGAATATATCCGTGAAAGGGCTGGTGTAGCTCTAGTTGCAGGCAAGATTATAAAATTTTCTTATATGGTTTGATCACATTAAACGTTGACCATCTGATGATTTGATTAGTAGAGTAGATGTATTAGATTCAACTTATGTTACGAAAGATAGAGGTAGACCTAAAAAGACTTAGGCTATAAAAAATGAACTTAATCTATTAGAATTAAATGAAAATATGAACCCCCCCCCCATCCTCTTCCTCCTAAACTGCTTACCTGGCTCCCCTGTTCCCCTTCTAAACATTCTCTTGCTCACCTCACACCTTAACCTTCTCTTTTCTCCTCTCTTCAGCTCTGTGGCTCACTTGAGAGGCTCTCTCCTTTTCCCGACTCTCATACAACATGTCCTCTCCTAAATTTTATTATAATCAAGCTCTCTCTTAGCTATCCTGTCCTGCTAGTCAATTTCTCTGATGTATGATTTTCAAATTTGCTCTTAAAATTTGTTTTAGTCAGGTTTGTTTCTCTTATGTTTGCTTAGTATGGCTTATTATTTCGTAATTTCTATAATCTTTTTTTTTTACTCTGAAATTTAATAAACTAATTTTAACCTATCATTATTGTATTAATATTACTAATATAATAAATTTTAGTTGCAATCTTTAAATTTGTAACCAATTGAGAGGCAATTAATAATGTTTGAAGATAAATTATGAAGAAGTTAATGCTTGGTTATATAGCAATTGCATGGTAGCCGCTTGAAGAACAAAATGAGAAACTATTTAGAACTTCTACACTAGAACTAGGACTTCTGGTTGCAATAATTAATATATTTTAGGGCAAAACATTCGAAAAAGAAATCATAAATTTATTTCTTAACGAAATTATAATTTATTTTAAATTGTCTAATTTTCTATATTTGCTAGATTAGTAATTTATTACCAAATATGACTAATACATTAAGAAAATTTATATTATATAGTATGTAATTAAATAATTTAAATATTATTCGTACTAAAATATTTGATTAAAATTTTTAAGCCATTATTTTATTCTCTTATTTATTATAAATGTGTAAGATGTGAAATTTTATTTATTTTTTTATATTTTTATTGAACTTTTAAGATATTAAATTCCTCATTAAATTATTATTGCAAATAATATGTCATGAATTTCCTTTTATTAGGTTGTCTTTCTAACATTTCAAAAATAATAATAATTAAAGTAAAATTGCTCATTCAAAATCAATAAATGATTCAAGTGTTCATTCATTTTAAATAATATTAAGAAATTATATTATATTGATGAAAATAAACTTTAAAAACATATAAAAAAAATAAAAACTTATCCAAAATTTTAATTATTTTTTTAGTACAGTACCGTTTACGACTAATATTTTAAGTTAATATAATATAAAATTTACTAATTTATATTTCATTATTATCAGGAAATAAGTTAATATTTTAGAAAATGAATAAAATTAAGAAAATTCTAAATTTCTATACTTTTTAAGTTTTACCAACGAAGAATTAATTTTTTAAAAAATTAAAGATTGAATGTATGGAAAATTAATTTTTAAGATTGATTGAAAGCAATTTTTATATGGTTAGAATAAATTAAAATTCTCAAAGGAGACTAAAGGAGATTAAAACCATACAAATGACTCGTGTTATGAAGTTCATAGACGCCAGATAAATCTCAGGTGTAGATTGTAGTTTATATGACTATGCTATGTGAGTGAATATTTAACTATGAAACACAAATTGAATTACTAACCATATCAAGTACATTAGGCACTATAACTTATATTAAACAACTAAGTTTTTCAACTGACTGTGTTATCAAAGCGCAAAGCGCAATGTGCTGTACAAAACTTTATTGTTGCTTCAAAGAGCAAAGAGCAAAGCGCAGAGCGAAGCAAAGCTTTTATTAACCAAAGCGCTAATAGGTTATACAAATTTATTAATGTATAAATACATTCATTAAAAATTATAAAGTATAAAATATGGCCTAAAAGTTGAATATAAAATAAAAAAAATGTAGTACAATATATAATTTAAAGGCAAATATTGATTGTAAACCTGCAAGTAAAAATTCCAAACTGTTCCTAATAGTTTGCTAAAATAATTAAAAATTTAACATTTACAAAAAAAAATTTATAAATCGGCAAAGTAGGGGGAACATGCTTAAGTTTACTCATAAAGCGTGCTTTTAAAAACATCAAAGTAATTTGATTAGCACAAATTAGAAAACTAACAATCAAGCATAACTAATTAAGTAAAAAATAAAGTGCGAGAAAATTAAGCTAACTATTTGAGTAATTATGACATCAGAAAATTTACATTATTAATGAATCATCCATATCTGAACCATCCACTAACTTAGTACTGTATGACTCCAGCTTATGATCTTTATTAATTTACTTCATTCCTCAATCGCCTATCTTAAAGGGTAGGAAAGAGCTATTTAGTCTAGTAGAAAATCACCAACTTATAATTTTCTTAAACTTTGGAGCTAACCTAATGCCTTTCTCTAAACTATTTTAATATAGCATAATATTTTAAATAAAAATCTTACAAAATATCTTAGAGAGAAAAAAAGAATGGTCATGATAAATGATCTTTTTGAGCTTTAGATGGGATCTATATCTTCTAGTAAATTTTCTCTAAAAGTTTTTTTCTTAAAATGCTTTTATGTTATAAATCAATTTACACGTCAATCTTTATAAATAAATAAGAAAAGGTATTTATAAGCCCTATAACACAATTTAACACGTTCTAAATGCTATAAATAAATTTGATGAGTTTAAGCAAAATGAAACATATGACAATTAGATGATCATGTAAATATGTCACGAATCATATATATAACTATTTTAAATTTTGATAAATTTGTATTAATAAAATATATAATTGAACATTATATGTCTTATTCTAAAGAGAGATTATTTACCTAAGGCGGTACTAAATATCTTCCACAACAACAACCAAATAGCTATAATTGACTAATTATCTATGGTTACACTAAGCCACTTCATAAGTATGAAATATCTTTGTATACATTATCATAAAACATATATAATATCAAAAATTATAGTAATGACCAAAAATTAAGACCAAGTGCTATCTAATGAAACTCAATGATCTCTAATGTGGGTTTACATACCTTACAAACTAATTATTGATTTACATATAAATACCTAAATAAACTTAAATTTATGCTTATTTCACTTATCAATAAAAGCATTTTCAAAATAAAATAAGAATACAAATTTCAAAGCATCATATTCATAAATAAAAAATACCACTTTTTATATTGTTTCAATGAATTATTGTTTCAATGAATTTAATTAGATATTAATTATACGTTATGTTAGAAGAAGAAGTGATGCAGCGCATCATTGTCGTGCCAATTAAATCAAAACTTAGAATTTTCAATTTATATTATAATATATTAATGAGCATTATGTTATTCAGCCTTTAAACATAATATTTTGTTTTGGGTTTAGAGTTGTTGCGTATTTGTATCATGAACAACGAAGGGAATGCCAAGTTCTTAGAGATGGTGAATTTGGTTGATTGGTATCATAATGGTGGTAGGTTATAATAATAAGGGTGGCATGTATGGAAACGGCGGTTGGTATAAAATAATAATGGTAGGATGTAAAGTTAAATTTAGTGTTAGGGTTGATCTCTCACTCGTTCATATAAATAAAGAGTCCCATATTGTGTTAAGCACTTGATTTTTTAATAGAATTTTCTCTTGCGTTATTTTACTTTTTTTGTGATCCTCCTCCCCAATGAAAGATTGTTTCAGTTTGTGAGTCCACAAACCTTATAAAATGACTTCTAAAAAAACAAGATCTCACTGATGAAAGACTATTCGTGGAAGTTGACTTCAATTTATCCCTGCTAAACGACTTGTTATTTTTAAATGAGTCACATGTTAGAACTATCATTTTTTATTTTAAGTCTTTCTTTGCTTTTATATGAATTAGAATCTCAATGCAATTAAGATAATAATAGTTTAAATCACTTCACCCTCATCATGTTAAGTGCATGTGTTAAAAAAACAGCTACAGAAATAGAATTTCCATTGCAGCATCAGCAACAAAATGTCACATTTATTGTTATACTTCAATAGAGAGTTACATATTATGGACGACTTGTTTATTGTTATACTTCAATAGAGAGTTACAAATTATGGATGACTTCACTCTGACTTATGTTGGTGGACGAAATCATCCAATCCAAGAATCTCAACTGATATCACTTGACAAACTCAAGAAAAAAATAATATTTTTATTACATCACGATTATTCAACACATCATAAATCTGGTTTGTCAACTTCCACCAAGTGTGGTAATACCGCAACTTACATTGAAGAAGATGAGTTATGTAAAGTCAGGCAGTTAGAAGCAATCAAACATACGATAATAGCTTATGTGGAAGTTGAAGCCATGTGGATAAATAATGTTGACAAATCCTTCACGTAGTTCAGTAGATCCTACCAAACTAATGACATATTTATATGTTTGTAAATTGCATTGTATTATTTTTTTCTCATTTTTGAATTTTCAATAATATTTAAAGTATAAATGTTTCGATTTACATGCTCACACCAATATTATTTAGTGCATATGATATTGGGAGCTCTAGCAGGCCTGACCAACCAATGGTTGACCATATTGTATGTTGGCCATTTGACCAATCACATCCATTTCAATATTATGTTAGTAGAAATATTGAACATGTTGGGTGAAAAGTATCTCCTAAAGCACATTTAGACGATAATGTAGGGGCATATAAAACTATGGATGATGGAATTAGTGAAAAAGCAATCGGAAGGGTGGGGGGGGGGGGGGGGGGGCAAAGGGACTTATACAGCCTTGTCGAGATATAATTTATCATGCTGGCATGCAATATTGAATGCATATATGCTCAACTCGATGGTGGAGAATAATGAATTTGTGCAACACATTTGCACGACCGAGAAGTGGAATACGGTTGACAAATGTGATGTCCCATCTAACCAATCACCCACATCTCAGAACAATGTAATTCTAGAAAACCAATTGAGGGGATTATGTTTTCAAGTAAAGATCAACTACAATGTGTTTTAAATGAGTAATCAATTATCATAAATATTAGTATCAGAAGACCACATCTAAAAAAAGAACTAATCATACAATCCGTGCACTACAATCATCCAACTCGTCATTATTCTTGGTGACTGCATGCATCTAGAAGCCAATGTTTAAGAGGTGCATGTAAACTTTCTTCAGGTGGATAGTCCGATGATATGGCTACAAGTTTATATCATTTGAGGCTTTCACCATAGCTATGTCATCGTACTATATGAATAATATGATAATTTTTTTATTTTTTAAGCGCCGTTAAGTCCTCATAATTATCTTTCCAAATTATATAGTTAAATCCTCAGATTCAAGACATGTTAAATAAAGATTAAACCCTAAAATTTTCTTGATCGGATACTAAACCTTTTTGATATTAAATCAAAGAAAATCTTCTGATCTCGTTGATGACATAAGAGTTCTATTTTTAGAGATTTATGACATCATTGACACCAAGATTTTCACGCTAATCAACACTTTTTTATGACCATGAAACAAGAATATATGATTGTGATTAATAGTCATGGAGAAATTTTATGTTTATGTAAAAAAACTATTGTGGTATATAAATTAAGAAGTAATATGCAACCTCCCTCCCTCCCTCCCTCCCTCCCTCCGGGGAAGAGGATATTGTGATACTTTTCATTGGAGCTTGGAAGAAATTAAAAAAAATGTCTTTCTAATTTATAATTAAAATAATGATAATAAATTAAGATCAACTTTTTAATATGAATAAAATCATGCAGATAAAAATGTTCTCAAAATTATCTTTGTAATAAAAAATAGCATGCAGATAAAAATGTTCTCAGCATTATCTTTGTAATAAATAGTTAAAAATATTTCAGCTTACGGTGTGATGCGGGGACAGTAAGATGATTTCGTTTTTGGGAGGATGAGGAAAGATCTAGGCCACAAGCTGAAGTTTAAGGCTTATAGTTTCAATCACACGGGACAAAAGAGAATGCATTAGAATAAGCCCAAGCATTATAGCATCTCCTATTAGGTAAACGGCAATTTATCTTCAAGACTTCAATTTTGTGAACTTCTGTATATCTTTCTAAACCCTTAAGAGGTTCACTGACTGTAAGTACAGCAGCTTTACATATAAATCTAGTAAGCTCTAATTTGAGCAAAACAGTACGTCAACAACTTCACAAGCTTTAATATTATACAGCATATTATCTACTAAATAAAATAGAAAGCATTACTATCAATTTCGTATAAAGAAATAGTACCTTTAGACCACCAATATTCAAGCTCAGCAGGCATTGGAATCCTTAATGGAGCTTTATAGAAAGAGTTTAGCCACATTTCTCTTTCCTGATCAACCTCTTCAACATAGGTCTTCCAGTAATCAGGAACCTGAATAAATAAAAGGTTGTTATGACTTTCAAAAGAAAGAACTTAAAGTTGTGAGAAAAAGTAACAATCAATCCGTTCAACTCACTTCATAAAATTGGTTAATGAATCCAGGGGCCATCCACACATCATCTTCTTCATAGAAATACGGATGTTGAGGATCACCATAGGGGCCTCGCTCTTCCCTGACCACTATTAGGAAAGGCAGAAATTAGTCAATAAAATAACAATAAATCAGTAAAGTAATAATAGATGAAAAAAGATATTTCAAAAATAGCTTCACAAATCAGGACATCTGGTACCATAGCAATCTTGATTATCTAAAAAAAATTACACTTGAGCAAATTAAATGGTGTACAAAAAATGTCGATAGAATATCCTGAGAAAATCTAAATAAAATTAACTACTTAATAGAAGAACCTGTCAACTAGTTAAAAAAATATTCAGAAATCAGCAAGGTGGAGTAGATAAAATAGAGGCTAGAACAGTACAACTTAAAAAGGTTAACTAAACAATCTAAAGCTAACATACCAAGTAATCCTCTGAGTCACAATAGATTCATTTCTTTTATACATACTAATCTTAAGAATTTCTTATAATAGATATTATAATCAGAACATTCAACCAAAATAGTTGAGTGATTAAGCCATTGTTGTTTGTTGGCTTGGCTAGCTTGATAGTCTGATTTAAACAATTCATATCAAACCCTAAACTTTTAAGTAATTGCAGGAGGGCTTATTTGAATTGGGGTACTTATTGGAGTAGTGTTTTCATCTTCTAGTTATTCTAAGCTACTTTATTTCCTATGTATGGATGTTTTCATTATCTGAGGTACCAAACCACAGTCGAGCATAAATTTTTTTATAGATACAATAGATCTTCCAAGTCCTATATAGGTTAAGTAGTGAATCATATCAGGCCAAGTCAAGCTACAGTGTTAGGACCACGGTTGTAAAGGAACTGAGCAGAGTCGAGTAGGGCTATGTTCAAGCTTGAGTTTATTTATAAAATTCAAGCTCAGGCTCAAATCAAGCTTTTAGGGTTGAGTTCAAGCTTGAGCTTGTTTATAAAATTCGAGCTCGAGCTCTAATCAAATTTTTTGCTCCTATTTGAGTTTGGTTCTTATTCGTTTCATGTGATGATACCGATTCATTATCAAGCAGATTAATGAGAAAATTACCAAACTAAATTTCCATCTAAACAATCTATATTGAGCAAATTAAAATTAGTGTTGTCATGCTATTTATTTTCAAACCAAATAAGACTCATCGAACAAAATAATTAGTATGAACGAACTATTTATTTTCTAATCAAATGGCTTTATTAAGCTTATAAATGAGTTTCTTGTTGAACTTACAAAAATAATAAGCTTTTAAATGAATCAGTTGTTAAGTGAATAACAAAAATAAGCATATAAATGCTTAAAATAAATAAATGACTAAGCAAACAAGACTTTATTTGTTTTAAGTACTGCAAATTAAATTTTAATATAATTTAATTTAATTTAATATAAATAAATTTTAGGTTAAGCTTTAATTGAGCTTATTCACAAGCTTAAATTAAGCCTTAACCATTTTAATTCACAAATATTAAATTGATCTTTTTATAAATTTTAAATAAAATTGTTTATCGAGCTTCTTAACGAGCTTGGTTGCAAACATAAACGAATCAAACAAGGAGGTGTTCAAACTTGTTCATTTAACAATCGCGTATTTATAAGTGTTCAAACTTGTTAAATTAGTTAATTAAACGAACACGAAGAAGCTCTTATCAAGCCGAATTACGAGTAGGTTGTCAAACACTCGATTCATTTACAGCCATTGTTAGGATAGAGTTTCAATGAATATGACGAAACTAATCAAGAAAGATAAAAGGCACTAATTTTAGAATAAAAAATTGTTATGCTAAAGTCAAGTTTGGCCATTTCCAATTTTATTGTTTCTAAACAATATAGTTTCAAGGCAACCAATATGATTCCGCCAAAGCTAAGATGCTCGATCGAGGATTTTCAATCAAGCTCCTTCATCTGCTACATGGAAGAGGGAATCTACTTGCTACTTATCAAGCCCATATACCTGTTGGTCTTTTTAGCAATCTAAGGATCTAGTTGTCAAAGTCAATCAAAATAATGAGATAATAGAAATGATTGGTGTGGACCATTCACTGCAATCGACTTATTTTCACTATTTACGCCAACATGGTGAGCCATCTCAAGCTCAGCTCAACTATTGTGAGGATCACTATGGCTTGGAAGCTTAAGCTCATGATTCGAGAGCAAGGTACGTGGTTTTATGAAGTCTCTTCATTTTTTTATCGTTTGATGGTTTTGGTGTTGAACTGATGTGTCCCTCTTAGCCATTATGTAATTAACTATTATCTTGTTTTATTCCATAATTGTTTTTTATTTGGTGAACTATTTTTTCCATTCAATTCTACGGCAATATTGAAGTATTAATTTTATTGTTAATTTCCAGAAAAGGCATAAAGTGCAAATGATAAGACATCTCCATGTGTCCAATTTTGATTAAGCCACTTTAAAGGAACCATAGAACCTGCATCATTTTGAGAGGAGATGAAGCGTTTTATCGATGTTGAAGCGTTTTATCGATGTTCAAGCAACTAGTCAAGAGGCTCCACTCGCTTTATTAGTTAAGATTATGAAAGTCTATGTTCTTCATTGTTTTCCTCTTCTATTCTTGTGTTAGAGTCACCTAACAACTTGAGCAAGAAGGAAAGAATTTTGGATTTACATCATTATCAAGAAACTGAAGCGTTTTATCGATGTTCAAGCAACTAGTCAAGAGGCTCCACTCGCTTTATTAGTTAAGATTATGAAAGTCTATGTTCTTCATTGTTTTCCTCTTCTATTCTTGTGTTAGAGTCACCTAACAACTTGAGCAAGAAGGAAAGAATTTTGGATTTACATCATTATCAAGAAACTGAGTATCACTCAATCAGGAAGATTTCTTAATTGCTCGAGGGGTTCATGTTAAGGATTATGCTTTTGAAAAGCACACAAAAACCTCCCACAAACAGAGATGTGTTCCTTTGTAGAATAGCTTAAAATCAGGTCAACCCTTCCTCTCTCTCCATGGCCATGGTTGAGATTTCAAATTGACTTTTGCTCACGAAGGCCAAATTTACTAAAAATCTAGTGATCTTCATCTTACCTTGGCTTGATTCCTCAAACATAAGATTACTCCATTTTTTTCCAGCCTATTCCATCTACTTCTAAAATGATAAGAAGAAGATGGAATAGGCTGGAAAAAAATTCTTCCTGTCAGAATGAGATAGGGTTTACAAGACTCCCTTAGATAAAGATGTGGAAGAGATGGTTTATCTGCCATTTCTCTTACTGGTTACCTATTTTGATTTCATCAAGCCTTAAATCAATCGATAGCATAGAAATTTTTAACTTGAAGTTGAGACCTTCAAGAAATCAAAGGTAGTTGAATTAAATATATTATATTTACCCTAATTACTCGACTTATGAGTGGTAAGCTTGATTTTGATAATAAATTCACATTTTATTTATCACGGGACCATATTTGATTTTTTGCAATTTAAAGAGTTTCTGTGAAACTCTCCACCGCAATTGGGTCGAGTGGGACGAAATCTCCTCCAGACACAAAATCCATGAAGGGAAGTTTGTTTTTATTATCTACCATCAAGCCAACAGCATAAATGATTGATCATTGAAGAAACTAAGCTTTCCATTGTCAAACCATTTGAAAAAGCAATCAATTCAACCCAGACAGAATCTATCAAATCATCTAGTTCAAGCATCACTAATAAAAGACAAAGTAACACTGCTAAGAGGCAAAATATTAAGAATCTAGCAACTTTCCCAAAGCACTTGGAGCAAGCAGACCTTCTTAATCCGACGATGAACGACTAATAAGGTGGAATGCTGAGAGAAACAAAGCAATCCTTATGAGTATTTATGATTTCTTTTCTTTTCAAGAAAATTATAGTGAATTAGCCAAAATAGAGATTGGCATGGCTATTAGTTTAATGGCTAATAGAAAGAGAATTATGAATTTGAAGTCTAATACTACAGGTCCAATTGTCATTCATTCCGCATTTAAGTAGCTAGGCTACTGTTATGCTTGCATAAAATGTAATAATTTTTTTTTAATTGACAGGGCTAAAGAGCCTACTAGGCCTAGCAAGAAATGAAGCTTTTGCAAATTCTGATCTTTTCAAAGAGAATTTCAAGCTACAAAGCCGAATCAATGAGCTCAAGACAAGGGTTAAGACTTTGGAGGACAAGCTTCTGAGTCAGTCAATAAATGATCAGTTAGACTTCTATAGGGCAAGTCAAAAGTTTGCTTACGAAGTCCTTCATTAAACTAAGAGTTTAAAGTGCTTACGGGGCTATTAATCAAAAGCATTTGAAGTGCATTATAAAATATTTGTCTATGTTTCAACTTTTTTGATGTTTAGCTTGCAGTAAAATAAATACAAAGTAATATTGAAGGCTTATTTTTCCTAGACTTGGAAATCAATCGAATCATATAATTTTCAAATAACCTTTACCAAACACTTAATGCAGTGTTGCATGCTCACACTGCCTCACTGCTTCTTTGACTCTTGCTGTGTACTCCATCGTCTCCCTCCCAAGTTTATATATAAGAAAAAACAAAAAGAAGTTGAAGCCTGACAATCGGTCATTCCAAAATATTGTTTCCAACATCAAATCTATGGATATATAACAATTTATAGTAGTTTAGTTCCCCGGATTGGAATCCACTTATCACAGTTGAAATTTTAATATAACCACTTCGAACCATTCCATAGTTATTTGAAGTTCTAAGCTTAGTAATTTGAGCCAATCATAATTTTTGGAACTTTTTTGCTTCATGGCTACAATCATTCTGATGACATTAAAAATATTAAGCCTGACAGTCGAAATTAAATGATTTTTTTTTTTATTTCTTTTTATTTGAATTACCAGGAAGGGAACCAACTATGATATGTGACATATCAAAGTTCTGGGCTGCAAAGGGGGCCACCATTTATGGTCAAAATATTTTTTCTGTACGAATTCAAAACCTACCTTTTTTTTTTTTTTTGAAAGAAAAAGCTACATTTGTGGTTTCATGAAGTGGGATCAAGTATGAGCAAACTAATAAACATCAGAGTAGATTACTGATGCACCAGTAAAAACAAGAGTAGCAGACAAAAATTATCCCTCTCAAAATCAAATAAAAAGATATGACGCATTTCTAACAATTACAAGGTGAAGGTAAAAATCCTAAACAATTGCAATAGAAAGTAATTTCATTCAGGAGACCTTTACAGTCCTTAGGTTGCATGATGCAAACAATGAAAAACAAAGAAGCAAAATCACCAAGCAATAATCACGGTGCATGTTTGAAAATTTTGGTTTCTCACATGAATGGGAAAACCATAAATAAAATAGACCTCTATGTGATGCCACAAACATAAATTGTTAGGGTAAGAGTCTAGATGCCATTTTGAGGTCTCCATTCGACCATTTTTTTAAGTAAAACGTAAAAACCAATAGGCTTTTCCGAAAACTGCAAAATAAAATCAGGAGACATACTCCCATCAGGCTTGTTGACAAACATCCGTGCCTTTGCTGCAGCTACTTCTGCAATTCCTGCATGCAACTGAAATAAAATAATTATAATGTATTTCTCAGCAAACACCAGAGGAATCAAGATTTTTGACATACTGCCGACACATCACTATCACAGCCAGAAGAATCCTCTAAATGCTTTCCAAAGTAGAACCTTCCCTGTATAGAGAATTTTAGGATTACCATTATGATAGATTGTAACATGTTTTGCATTTCAATCATGCTTTTATAGGTTAAAACACTGATTCAAATTTTAGTATGTAATTTGGTGATAAAATAACCAAAAAATATTGAAGGCAAACAATGATCAACTTGAAAGAAACGTCAATATAGTAAAACAGCATCAATCTGACAGGAACCTACATATATTATACGCTCATTTACTTCAAATACTCCACAGCCATGCATTCGGCTATGCTTCCATTGGCCTGCATACCGATACCGGCCTTTCTCTCTGTTTGAAAAACCTAAACAACAGTTAATAAAACAATGACAGAATTTACGAAACTGAAGATGAAAACCAATAACAGCGGCAAAAAAAAAATTGTGGTGGTATTATGCATTCAAGGCTAGGGTTTACTTACATTATAAAGATTGATGCAATCAAAGTTCCTTGTAATGAACGCAGTCAAGGTTTTGCTAAACATATCATCGTACTAAATGCTCGGTCATATAAGTTGTACTTGGTAAAGGGTTAAAAAAGTCACTTGACTATTTATATAGGGTAATTTTAGTCCTAGAGTTTATAAAAATGTTAAATTAAACCCTAAATTCTTTTAATGGGAGCTAAAATAGTCCTTAACAGAACTATTTCAACCAACAGTAAAAGGCTGTGGAAATTAAATTAACACTTTTATGAACTTTGAGACTAAAATAGCCCTTATAAAGAGTTAAGGGACCATTTTTGACACCTTTCTTACTGTATATGTACTACATGACTTTAAAATCTCAGCTAAAATCTCAGCTATAAAAACTTTTTTCAAATAACAGTTTTAGCATGTAGAGGGTGAAAACATTAGTAGGAAAACTCAAACTTTATATAACAAAGATGTGGATTGGAAGCATACATATTATGTTTACAACCTCACATGGGACCATGTCTTCAAAATTTACAATTGGCCAATGATCAAATTAGAAACATCAGACCAAAAAAAATGGTGGCAATAATATCTAAAGACAAACGGCAATACTGCCTTAACATGTTGATACTTGTGTGATGTTGCTTAACAGGTGACACAGACTAATCAAGGATATGAAGATCTAAATTATGAGATATTTAATTGAAAGTTAGACTTTTGCATTAATATATCCAAAAGGTGCAAAATGTGTACAAAACTATGCCTCGAGTATTTAAAAAATATGGCATATCTTCTATAATAAGTGAAAGAGCATGTTGTTCATTTATATTTTTCAAAACAAAATCACTATGCAAGGCTTTATAGACACAACAAAGTGGTGCTCTATTTCCATCCCTTGTGTTTGAAAATTACTTACTTGAACTGTAAAAGGAATACAAAGTTAAGACCGACAAGCAAATCCAAAATTATGGGATATTTCATGGGTGATGCTAACATGCAACCCCAAACATCATACAATCAAAGCACGAAAAAGAGTTTCAACAGCTGTTTGTGCGAAAAATCAAAATCAACTAGTGTAAATGAAAATTTTAGACGAAGAATATGAAAAAGCAAAGAAAATTTAGGTTTCTGCAGATACAAGGCTCTTCATAAATAAAGGCCACAATAAAAACATGTTTAAAAAAACAGATACTATTTACACATGAATCATGTTACACTCTTACCGGCATTGCAGCATAAGAGGGAAAATGGACAAGCAAGGATTGCAAAGCAAGGAAATAGCTCGTAAACAGACGCCCAAAGTCCCACACATGCCACTACTAGTAACAATCTTTTGATAACTTGCCTTCATCTGTTACCTCGTGCCTATATGCCCAAAAATCATGTAATCTTTGAGAATAGAAGACATGCTTCCACTCCATATGATGCGGGAGCATCCCACCTAGTTGAGAAATACACGAGGATGGAATTTCCAGCCTGTAAGACCTGTAGCAAGAAATTTTCCGCCTATTGAATTTCAGAGGGGGTCTTGTGTGCCTTATTTACTTTATTTGGATTTATAATTAGGGTTTAATTTGTTCTTATTATAAGCTTGTAGAAAGTCTGAAAAACATATATATATTCCTCGCTTAGCTTCATGCATTCAACCTAGCTACATATTGTCTGTCAACTTTTTCGATATAGATAGATAATTTTGAAAATATGAAATATGAAAACAATTTTTGAAATTTAATTTAATATAATAGATATATAGTTTGGGTTTTGAAAGTAGTATGTTTTAATTTTCAAAAAAAAAAAGAATGAGATCGGATGGATCTCATTAGCCAATAATTTGCATAATCGTGCCTGACACCCTGAATACTACACATTCCAAGAGAAAAGTGTAGACCCCGATAATAGGCTCAATCCTGCAAACTAAGAGATTTGTGACATCCATTTGGTCTGCGAACCTTTTATATATGACCGACAAATTCCCCTATTTAATACAAAGATTAAATAGGGTTTATTTTACCTGGGTTTCAAGTTCCCTATAGAGGCAAGCCCCTATAGTTAATTACATCCCAAGTGACTGGAATCACTTAAGAAAACTCTCGATAATGATCAGTGGTTCTAGTCTTCAAGAATTCAAAGTTTAGGTTTTCAAGGTAGGACGTGGAAAAAGGCAAGTGAGAGTGGCTCAAATAGGAACAGTTATTTCAGGAATCCAAATAAAAGAAAAGGTAGGGGATGTCATAGATCCTGAGGAAAATCCCCATTGACTTCCCAAACTATCCTACTGTGTGGCTGCATTTTTAGAGATGACGTTATTTGAATGTTCAATCCTGCCAATTTTATTATTTGGGACTTACATTTGCATAATACCTGATTATGCAAATAGCCAACAGAGAAAAGAGGATTTACGTCGTACCACACAACAACCTCGGAACCTAAAGCGAGTTAGGACTTATGCTGCACAACATGATTGTACAAGAGCCTAAAAAAAAGGAGCGTGAGGATTTACGTCGCGCTAGGCGAGTTACCTCGAAGTCCTATGGGTTGTTATTATACTAAGAAGGGATGATGCTGAAGAAGATCTTCTTATTGTTCGCTCCAAGCTCCTCGCCATGCTGCCCACAAAGTTAGCTCCAAGCTTCTGTCGTCGTGACAACTCCAAGTTTAAGTGTTTGAGATTGGTGATTTGAGCTTCACAGTTTTGGTGTTAATGTTTTGATTTTAAATGCAGAATAATCAAATTACAGGTAAATAAAAAAGTATTTGAAATGTAAAATGCAATAAAGTAAAATGTTGTAAATAAACTGTAAAAACATACCTGAGAATCTGCTATTGTTGTGTTATTAATGTTGCGAGCATAGCATGATTTACAGGAGATTTAAATAAACTTGCAAGAAAGCTAAACAAGACGAGAAACCCAACGTGAAAGTCAGAAACATGAGTTGTAAAAATCACGAGCAAAAGAAACCTTTAGCCACATGTGAAAGATCAGAACTGGGTATAAGACTTTGGTGAAAGTGGGGGCTCAGAGCTGGGTTGTGTGCTTCCCGATCTTGAATAAGAGTTGTCAACTCGACACTCTACAGGAGGTAGTTCTTAACCTCAACCCAAGTGACTAGCCATGGACCTTTTATAAAAAAAATTTTATAGGAAGATTTTTCATGCAAAAGTTATTATTTAAGTCTTTTTTATGAAGAGTTCTTTTAATCATGCAAAAGAAATTTTTGTTTTATTTTTATAAATATTTTGTAAAGTCATATAGTCCACAGGTTAGTCACTCTAATCGTGCTAGAACTACTGACAACCTAAGAGTGTCGGGGGCAACGATCCCACCAAGAATCAGCAAATAGTATCATAGGTCTTTTCCTCTCTCTTATTGAAAATCCTTGAGGTAGGAGATACTATTCTAATAGTTTCACTTCGTATCCCTCGTTTAAGCACACATAAGCAATGTCGTCATCGCCCTCGCCACCTAGACCCTAGACTTATCCTAGTCCGATGATCCATGTGTGGCATTAAGAAATTTCCCCAATTGCTAGGAGGATTTGAGTGTAATAAACAAGCTCAGATCCCGATGCATTGGGTTTTATTGTAGGTTAAGTCATTGAGGGAATTTCACTGTTGATTTAATTAAGCAAGCACGGGTCACGTCTCGGTGCATCCTAATGTCTAGTGTCTTAATCAGTTTATGAATCAGGGTCAAGTGTCAAGTTTAATTGTGCCTGTAAAGATTAGGTGAATGAACTCTTACCTAGGGTATGTTCCTAAAACCTTGGGAGGTTACACTGCAGAGATTAGGTGGCTGGACTCTCACCTAAGGTGTGTACTTATAGTTATAGGAAACCTACATTTAGGATTAGGTGAATGGGCTTTCACTTAAGGTGTGTTCCTAAAAGTCTAGAAGCCTATGTTTTAATTTGTGTTTAAAGTGATTTAAGGTTTTCTATATTTTCCAATTAATTAAATCATCAATCCCCATCTTTATGACTTAACCATTAAAAAAATAAAAGAAAGGATAAGGCCGGCCCACTTCCGAAACTAGCAAAGCCAAAGCGGGGGAAAAGCAAGTGAATCAGCCTAAAAAAAAA
>NEWO01000176.1:814467-855835 GCA_003013225.1 Phalaenopsis aphrodite
GTGCGGGAGAAGAGCAGTGTCGAGCGGGTTCGGCGTGAGAAGGAAGAGCGGAGCGGGGTTTCGATCGGGAAGATGCGAGCGGCTTCGTCCGTTCGGCGACAGAGGAAGGAAGACCCGAGGCGAGAGTCTCTGTCGAGCGAGATCGAACAGAGGAAACAAGCGGGAGAGCCGAATTGCAGGAGCGGGAGATTGACGAGCGAAGGGAGAGGCGAAGCAGGTGAGTGCGTGCTTCGGTGCGTGAGGCAGAGAGGGGAAGGAGCGCTTCTGTTCGCCGAAGAGGAGGGAGTCGAGACTGAGAGACGAGGGTCTCGGTCTGTGAAGGAGGAGGAGCGCCGGATTGAGCGTGAGAAGGCTGTCGAGCAGATGAGCAGGAGTTCAGGCCAGGCAAAAGGAAGATCCCTGAAGAAAAAGGCGATCCTTTCTTTTAGAATTGGAGCGGGGAGCCGTTTTGCTAAACTTTGGCGGGGACTTAATTAATTTCCATTGATGAAACAAATTCAAAAGGAAAGTCTTTATCTTTCAATTAAAATGAGATTAAATACCTATTTGAAATTTGAAAATTTGAAATTCAAAATTGTTTAATCATTGTTCAGCCCGAGTCCAGCCTAAATCGAACCTGAGTTGAACCTGGGTTGAGCCCGGGCCCACGCACCGCTTAAAAAAATGCATCGATATCCGTGCTAGTCGCTCGCGCGCGAAACCATAACAATGCGGGTGTCCTTCCTAGCTAAAGTTGACGTTCCGGACGCGTTGGCGCGATCCGTTTCGTCATCCGGGTCGTCCGGACGAGTTCGCCGGCGGGCGAGTCGATTTAAGCCAAAATCGTGTGTGGTGCAGTGAGTGCATGAAAAGCGGCGTTCGCGAGTAATCGAGTCACAAAGGGTTCACCTAAGGCTGTTGATCCTATAGGAACTCAATTTCGGGCCCTCTACATGTTGGTCCTTAGCCCTTGCAACTAAAAGTTGAGTGCTTGGAACCACTCATGCGAGTTCTTCACAAAAAAAATGAGTCAAGAAGTGGCTTGAAGTTCTACGAGAGGTGGGCTCCATCGCTAGTCCGCTAGGATGGTCAATAAGAACTCCTAAAGCTAGATCCTAGGTTCTAAGAGTAGGAGACTAAGACCTCGCTAAAAATGAGGTCAACACATATACATAATAATGAAAGGAAACCAAATAGGAATCCCTCCACATACTAAGAAATGAACAAAAAAAAAAACTAATAAATGAAACACAATTAGTGAAATATATTTTGATGAAAGAAAAACACAATTAGTGAAGCATCTCAGTAGTCTGAAATCCACTCCACCGTTCAAACAGGGTTCGACCATGGCGATGCACCTACCAGAGTGCCAAGACATGCCCCTCAAAAGGAAAAGCTAGAACAGGAGGAAAAAAAGGACTAACCGAGCCAGCACCAACAAGAATTCTCATATAGAAATTTTTCAAAGGCTATGGGTATACGCAAATTACATCTACCAACCCAACTAGAAAAGTGATTTCTCTTATTGAGCATGGTGCAATGAAAGTAGTAGTGAAGACTCTAGAGAGGAAGTGATTGTAAAGTATCAGTTACCCGCTATGATAGTGAGATGTATGTGGTTCGACGAGTTCTCCAAACAGAGCTAAAAAAAATCAGCAATGGCTTAAACACTATCTTTCGTATTCCTTGCGCTGTGAAAGAGAAGTTATGCAGTTTCATAATAGATGAATGTGATCGTGAGAATAAGATGTTTACCCAAATAGAGGATAAATTGACCTCATAGCGCAAAAACATTCTCATTCATATTCTCTAACATGGTTGAAGAAAAAAAAAAGATCAGTATTGACAAGATATATATCGTAGAGTTTCCCATTGTAACCAAGTTATAGGATTAAGTGTGGTGTAGCGTCATGTTAATGATTGCATGTCACCTTCTATTGGGTCAACTGTAGCGGTACTATATTTAAATTTCATAATAACCACAAAAACACTTAAGTTTATCAAAAAAGAGAAGTGTAATGTACTTTTACACGTGGATGAGTCACTGTGATGAGAATTCAAAGAGAGATGGGAGTCATAATGCCTTGTGATAACTTTTTATATACTATGAGAGAGGCGCCATTGAAATTGGAGGTAGCACACGAAGAAGCTGATGCCTGAGACAAAGTGACCCCTATTGGAGCAGTACCAAAATGTTCTAACATTCCACCACCTTAATAACTGCTTGAACAGAGCATGAAAAGGTGCAGAAGTAGGTTAAGAATTTGATGGCTCGGAGATTACTTTGTGAGAGTACCGGTCCGTTTATTGTACCAGCACTGACTGTGCCAAAGAAGGATAGATCGTGAAATATATGCATTATAGTATAGCAGTGAACAAGATCACTATCAAGTACTGATTTACCATTCTGAGATTGAATATTTGGTTGAATCAGCTGCATGAAGCTAACATCTTTTCCAAGATAGATCTACACTATGGATGCACTTGATTTAAAAGAGGCCCGAAGTTGAGTGGAAGCCCGCTTTCAAAATACGTAGATTGTCTGAGTAGATAGTCGTGCATTTTGGTATATCCAATGCATCGAGCACTTTTAAGAGGCGGATAAATAGGTTTCTGAAACCTCTATCAAAAAAAAATTGTGGTTATGTACTTTGATGACATCTTAATGTATAGTCATTCAAAAGAAGAGCATATATGTAACAAATTTTTGGAGATCTTTTGAACTGGGCAATTATATAGTCACCCAAAAAAAGTATCACTTCTATTTACAAAAACTTGCTTCCTTGCATATATTGTATCAGTGATTGACACTAAGATGGATTTTCCTAAGATCGAAGCCATCATTAATTGTTTAAACCATAATTATTCATTCTGGTACGTTAATTTCAAAGATCGTCTTTTATACAGGAGATTTATTAGAAACTTCAGCTCTATAGTGACATCCTTAATGAAGCTTCTTGTCAAATAAATTCACTTGATCAGATGAAGCGAGGGTTAGCTTTGATGCTTTGAAGAAACAAGTTGCTCAAGTCCCTGTCCTAACTCTTCCAGATTAAATCAAGTGTTTAATGTGGAAGACGAGAGTGGTTAACCGCAGTCTAAGAAATCTCTAGAAAATGTTTCGTGTGCAAGAATATCAAATAGCGGGACATAATCCTCCCCTAAATTGAGTTTACTTATAACTATTTCACCAGTCAATCCATAAGTTAGAACTTGTGCAAGATTATATAGGCAAAGCCTCTTCACAACCCCTTAAAAATAGTGACAATACTACTTGTAATTGGGCTTAGCATTGATGCAGATGCTATGCTCAAAGATATTTAAATTTTGTATGAGCAAGTGAAAAAAGAAAATTATCAAACAGAGCAGAATATCAAGTATCATCAGCAAGCTAATAAGTCCAACAAAGGTGACATGGTGTATATTAGATTCAAGATTTCCTATAGGGCCGTTTGGAAAGCTCAAGCTTATAACTGATTATCCAATCACGATTATTAAAAAGATCAATTATAATATATACGTAATTGATCTGCTAGAAGACTATAAGCTTTTTGCTACAATTAATATCGTTGACTTGTTACAGTACTATAAAGATCCATAAGCTTTCAGAGATAGAGTTGAAGTTCATCCTACCTAGGCAAATACAGAAGCTTCTCATGACACAAAAGCGCATCCAGGTGAAATGGATGCATAGACAAGATTTCCTGTTCTGTGGGACCACTAGCACGAGATTTTTTGCCTATTGAATTATGATGGGTCTTAAAGAGCTCTATTTACCTCATTCAAATTTATAATTAGCACTTAAATTTGTCATAGTATAAGTATGATGTGCTAGAATTCAATATGTATAGCTTTCTTAATTTTTGTAATAATTTGAGATTTTTCCCGAATTTCTCTCCTTTTCGGAGCATTGTGGCATCTCACATTCAAGTATATTTTTGCAGCTTGAACAAGATCAGTTAGTAGACCCTTTTGATGTTGGTACCCTCGCCGACTTCGCCGAACAAATGAGTTTCCTATGGTTTTCTTCCCAAACAGCAGTCAACTGCTTCTTCCCCCCTCCTAAATCTGAACTATTTCAGATTGTTTTTATACCTAAATTAACCCAAATCACAATCAAACAACACAATTATATTGCTGAATTCAAAGACAATACAATGATGACTCCCAATATAGAACAACACCAACATGCAAACTATCAAACGATAATACCGATTCTTCCAACTAGAATAAAATAGTATGAAATAAAAAATAAAACGGTAGAAAACACATAAACGACACTCTCAAGAGAAGGACGTCTGGATAGCAACCTAAGGGTGGACAGTGCCCGAAATAAGTATCTCAGCAGGGTCGAGCTAAAGCCGGAGCACTACCCAAACCCTTGGAGAAGGCACCAACTTGGACTAGTTATAGCCCGAGCACCTCATCACCATCGAATACAGCCTTCAGAAGGAAAGAACGGCTCAAAGGCATCAAACTGAAATATGGAATAATAAAAAACTTAACCCTAACACTACCAACAACATCTTTATAATAGATATTAGTAAATAAATAGGTACAGATCAGAATAAGAAAGAAATAGAAAAGCAGTGGCATAGAATAGGTAAGAAGTAAAATAGGAGAATCACAGAAAAGGAAAGAAAATATGAGGGAAGTGTAGAAGGCAAGGGGTGGGGCTAGACCACCGTACTGTCGCAGCGGCAGTATCCCGATCCAGTAAGTTTCCACGTCAGTTTTTCTTTTCTTACCCCCCCCCTAATTTGAGCCTTATATACCTTCTAGGAACCCTAGAACAGTGTCACCATGATATTTCCTCCTAGTTTTATTTACTTCCATCAAAGTTTTAGCAACTATAAAATTGAAAGAAAGGGATTCCTTACAAACCTTAAACACCACAACAAACCCTAAAAGCGCTTCTTTGCTCTTCTCATCCCTTCATTGCATTTCCTAGTAGACAATATCTTACAATTGCTTTTAAGGAAAATAATTAAGATCCACAACCATGATTGAAAACATTAACTTAACTAAAATCCTAAAAATTATTAGATGGTAACTCACTATTAATCCATGGCATGTCCAAGCCCCAATCTAACAAACTCAATGAGAATTTGTATGAAACATATTTTATCCTATTTCATATCTATTCCAACTCCCCCTCATGTGGCCTCCTAGTGCAATTGTGTTCGTATAAAGTGGTCTCGCATAGTCATCTTGCTTCAGTCTTCTGTAGATGCAATTTGCGGAAGTGGACTTGGCTACTTTCGCCTCTGCTATCGCTTTTGGACTCTTGAATGTTCCCCCAGATGAAGGATCTTGATTTTATCTTGAATGTTCGACCCTGATGAAGGCTTATATAAACCAAATTTGTCTTACTTCAAATACAAACAACGTTGTGTTTTCCAAATACATAATTTACCGATGCTTCCATTTTATAAGAACAAAAAAACACCCATCTTAAGATATTCTTCCGCTTAAACATTTTCCTTCGCCAATTGCATCTCCCCCTCCATAACATTCAACTTCTTCATCCATATCATTGAAAACATATCGGGATACACGATGATATAAAGATGCGCCTACAAGTAAATCCCAAAAGAGTCAATAATGAATATAGCAAGCTAAGAATTAAATAAATTGTAATCACGTTCAAGAAAAAATGAATGCATGTAGGCATGCATGCCTTTATATATGCATGTATTCAAACATTAACGCAATGCTGCAAGCATCCACATAAATTAATAACAACAAATCACTAATTAACCAAAGCTAGTGCATATATGCAAGGACAAAAAACGAGACCACAAAGCCAAGCAGTAATTATACATGAATCATAAAAAAGTTTAAGATGAATATAGACTACTATTGGATTAAGTAGATTGTATGCATATGCAATATAGATACATTCATGTAATGCATGCAAGCATGGACATAAATTGAAACAATCAACAAATTAAACAAAGCTAGTGCACATATGCAAGTACAAAAAAATGAACGAGTGATATACATATAAGTAACAAAAATAGCTCAACAAATAGTTTGTAAGAGCATAAATAAAAAAACTTGGAAAGAAACTACGATACAATTAAGCAACTATTATACATATCAGAATTCTTTTTGGCTCCACAACTTTGAATATATGATATGCTCTACTATTCTTCTATTAGAAATTCTAGATTTAATCTACTAATTGAAAACATGTCAAGTTCATCGATCAGCTTGCATTAATATATGATTACCACAAGCAAATATGAGTGTTTTAGACTCTTAAGAAAATAAAAGTTGAATATTCAAACCAGAGTGGGGAGAGTATAAACCTCTAGCCACTCCCAACAACCCCCATCCCCCCAACACATAATTCTCTCATTTTTTCACCCTTCACCTTGTGCTAACCATCAAAACCCATTTTTCTTACCTCAATTCAAAGGCCCCTTCTTATTAATTCCTATCCATCAAATCTCACTCTCTTAACTCCCCCAATCCCCAAACCATTTGTGGAGGGGAGTGGGAGTCGGGGAAAAAAAGGGATAGAAAACAAGAACTACACAGACCTGACCTTTAATGAGTTGAGCCCAAGCTTTTGGAGCAGGCTTAACTCGGCCGAAATCAGAAAGATAAGAAAGGAAATGTCATTTATCAAATCTACACAACGATTAATATTAAGACTCACTATGGAAATAGGCTTTAGTCTATTGTTGGTGAATAAGGGATAAAATGAGGTTATGTTTCGAATCATAGGTACCAATAATCATCAACAAAAGTAAACAATTTCAGCATAGAATTTATAAATTTGAATCAAATTGAAATCAAGCCACCGACACTTTCAATGCACAAGGCATTCATATTAAAGATTTAAAAAGAATAAATTTCTGAACAAATGCTTTTCAACACTTTAATAAAGTCAATCAGATCAACGTATAAACAGTACAGCTCTCAAGCATGAACTTTCATTGGCTAGTAATCAACTAGCGTTCAGCAATAAAATGATATGTCACTTTAATCTCTCATTACCATGGCCTATCTGATAAGGCTCTACAATAAAAGAATGCATCGTGACCCTATATCTTATTATTATCCAAACAAAATGGGCCTGCTAAACCACCTAATTTATCAACAAAAGAATATAGACAATGCAAGAAAATTAAATAAAAACTTACGGCTTTTCACCAAAAACCTTCACCCATTCATCATTTTCATAGAATGGAATTTCCCTGTTACCACCAGCCAGATGAAGTGTGTCCTCTATGTCCATTTCTAACCATCTTCTATCTTCTGGCGTCATAAAATCTCTTGTTATTATTCTACCTTCTTCACGCATTTTGGCTTCCAAACTGCAAATTATAGCAAAATATTGAGCATCTATTTAACAAAGTCGTTCATTGAATAGAAAAGAGCAGTAATTCACAATCGCTTGTGATGAATATCAGTTTCATGATTAAAAATTAACAAGGGTGAACGAATACTTCTCAGACCTACATTGATCCCGGAACAGGTTGCACATCAGGAATATCAACTTCTACAACACCGTGCCCCTCCATTTCATTCCGAAGCCACTCTCCTTCATACCTAAAAATTAAAATGGCACACTGAATCACAGCAAACAAAACATTTTAATAAATTGAACATAAGAAAAATAGTAAAAAAAATCCATTAAATATTTAGTAATTTGTAAGCAAATCTTTCGTCATACAAGAATCCTAAGAGAGTCACTCCTTCAGAAGCATTTGATCATCTTCAAGACACCTATGGGTAAACCTATAAAAAGGGCTTGGTTGATCCAAACGTCAAATGAGATTCAAAAGGGTGTCATTTACTTATTATTTAAATACCAAAGATGATCTTACACATAGAAAGACAAATACAAAGAGTTTATTTATTAACCAACTACTGTGAGAGAGTGTCTTACGAGCATCGTGTCAGAGAAATTGAGCTGACAGTAAGCATCTATCTTGATCTCCTAACTTTCTTTAACCTCTCACACACAATTAGATAAAAGAAACAGAGAAAGGAACACAAGATTTTTATATGGAATCCAAAAGAGAATCTTAAAATCATGCTCAGTTAAACAACTTGAATAATCAAGATTGAAATACAATGGATAATCCACCTGATCAATCAGAGAAAATATCAATTTGGACCAAACGAGCATGAAAGGCTATACCTGGGTATTGGTGTAGTTAGACGGCAAGTCATGTGAGTCAATAATGTGATGTGATGGGAGGAATGGAGGACCTTTGAAGACGAAGGCTCTCTCTCAATTGTGGTGGATTTGGAAGTGTTATTGAAGCCTTTGGTGTAATTAGAGATTAGAAAGAGTTTGGTTTGTGTTGTGGTGTTAGTGTTGGAGGACGAGAGCTATATGACTTGGGAGATTTCCTTTGTGGAGTATGAAAAATGGTGTCAGATATGGGTGTTGGCAGGGTTAGTGAAGCGTATGTTGTATCCCACAACCAACTCAGGATAATTCCCGCAGCATTCCAAACAAAAAGAACAAAAACTCGGAGAACCCGTCAACATTCCTAGCCCCCAAGACCAGACAGCGGGGCCTTAAATGTATTAGAGTTAATGTGCTTTGGGATTATATATGTATTTTCTTTTAGACTGGTTATCTTATGCTCATGATACCTTGAAATTTCTTCCCTGATTTCTCTCTTTTAGGAGCATTGTAGTATTTTCATTTTTAAGTGGTAAAACTATATCTTAAAGAGGACAGGTGGTGGAACCTTCTGAGGTCAGTTAATTGGTGCCCTAGCCATCAGCCATGCAACCACACAGGGAAACACCGAAACAAGAAAGTTTTTACATTGTTAGAGAACTGACTGTGAAATGAAACACTAATATTTCTTAAGACCGCCAGAAGAAGCTAAGGAATACTATTATTTTTGTGGTAAATAATATTGGAGTCACATGTATAAGACTAAATTGTTAGGTTCGATTCAAGGGAGATTTCCTCGCTTGATTAAAAGTTTAAAACTTAGCAGGAGCTCAAGTCTTTGCAAAAATTAAATTAGTCACTTTCAAACAATAACGCAAATTTAATTCTTCAATCTAGACTTAAGATCAGTAGACTATAATTTTTTCTAATTTTGAAAGTAAACAAGTTTGTCAACGTATCGAGACACGAACTCAAATCCATATATAATTTGACCGACATGTATACTTGTGTGGCTGTCCTTGCTTCACAACATTTCAGACATTAATTTTTTTGTGTCATTGTCGAAGAACAACATTAAATTTCTACTTATATGAAGGTTTTAGTTAAATCGTTAGGGTTTAGACTTGAAACTTATCGTGTTGTAATAAAATTGTATTTTATTTGTTTCTATGTTTTCTACTAGATTTAGGGTTACACATTTGAATATTCTAAGTTTGTATTCATAAGACTGGAATAGTAATTTTAATACCTTTTGACCTGAAAATAAAAAAAAGGCCAAAAAAATTTTGAAAAATCACAAAAATAAAAAAGAATACTTAGTAATGGCAGGAGAATATCATATTTAGACCCCTTGAGAGGTATGTCAACCCATTAGTAGATGAAATTCACTTGAGTAACACTGTCGTAGAAGCACTACTTTTGAAAGCAATACTTTTGAACTCAAACTTGTCATCAACTAAATGACTCAAAACAATCAATTTGGGGAACCCCCTCAGAAGACCCTAACACACTTGGCTAATTAGCTAGAATTATGTCACTTTCAAGTATGACAGTGTTTCCAACAATGTCGTTAGACTAAAGTTATTCCTTTTCTCACTCAGGATAAGGTTGAGATGTCGTAGAACTCCATAGCATCAGGATCACCATTGGACATCGAACTATGTGGCCCTTGAGAGTCCAATAATGATGAATTAGCAACATTTTGACCTTCGTAAAAATTTATTGCACTACTTCTAAAGTCACTTAATACAATGTCATGTTGTGTTTTGACTTTTACATCTTCTAATGATTTCTTGTATTTTTCTTGAACTTAAGTGGGAACTTAGCACATAGTTTAATGCCCTTATGTGCACCAAAAAAATGTTGTTTCACCTATTGTTCCACTACACACTTGATTGCAAAACTTATATCTGAAATATTTTTCATTGAACGTGCTTGTTGTATATTGTCATGTGAAGTCCTTACTAGAGCGACTACTACCAGTCACACAATCCCCCCTTCCATTACAAGTTAATAACTAACCTAACACATTAAAATAAAATAAAAAAATTAAATCAAATTCACATCTAACAAACATGAAAAAGTTTTTTATGAGTTGATGGATTATGTGACCGCTAGCAAACATGAAAAAAAGTTAATAACTACATGACTTTCATGATGTGTTGACCGACATTCTTTTAGAGGGATTGTTGTCACTAAAAGATATTCAGCACACCATAGAGCTCATACCAATATCAGTGTTGTCAAATTGGTCTGCCTACAGATTGAGACCTGCAGAGTGAAAAGTTACAACGACAGATACAAGATCTCTTCGCAAGAGGGCTGGTCAGAGGGATTACCAGTCTGTGTGTGTTCCCACCTTAATGGTGCCCACGAATGACAGGTCATGGAGGATGTGCATTGATAGCAAGGTCATCAAAAAGATCATCAAACACTAATTTCTCATACCTCACTTGGACGATCTCTTGAACCAGTTATATAGAGCCACGCACCTTTTTCAAAATTGAATTATGCAGTGTGTATCACCACATCTGGATGAGGCAAGGTGACGAGTGAAAGACCGTTTTCAAGACACGAGATGGTTTATACAAGTGAAAAGTTATGCCCTTCCGCACGTCAAATGCTCCTAGACATTTTATGAGGTTAATAAATCAGATTTTTTGAACCCACATTGGAAGTTTGTGGTGGTCTGCTTTGATGACATTCTGGTATCTGGACGATCTGAGGAGGAACACTTACAACACCTGAGTGTAGTGTTCAAGAAATTGCATGCAAAGAAACTAAATGTCCACCCAAAGAAGTGTCCCTTCACGACAAACTAAGTATGTTTTTTGGGTTATATTGTATCTAGTGCATGCATTCAAATGAAGGCTACAAAGATCGACACCATTGTGAGTTGGACAGCACCACAATCATTCGCTAAGCTGAGGCATTTTATGGGGCTAGCGTTGTTTTACAAGTGATTCATCAGAAGCCTCGGCACTATTACTGCCCCCTCTGACGGAGCTTTTGAAAGGAAAGTTCACTTTGACAACTGTAGCTCAGACCAATTTCGACACCCTGAAGGACAAGGTGACCAGGTGTCAGTTCTCGCATTACCAGATTTCAATCAATTGTTTAAGGTAGAGTATGATATATCTGACGTGGGAAGAAGGGTAGTGTTAAGCCAAGGAGATCACCCCATTGCCATTTTCAACAAAAAGCTGAATGCTTCCTAGAGGAAGTAATTGACCTACGACAAGGAGTTTTATGTTATTGTCAGGGATCTTAAGCACTGAAGTCATTACCTGCTGACATGCTAGTTCAAGTAGTTCACAGATCAATAAGCCTTAAAATTCCTAAACAGTCAAAGCAAATTGAACGGCCAACACGTCACTTGGGTGGACTTCTTGGCATCATTCCCGTTTGTGCTTAAGCACAAAGCCAAAAGATAGAACCGAGTAGCAGACACACTGAGCCGTTGTCACCTGATGACCACGTCGATAAAAACTCAAGTTTTGAGATTGTAAAAAAGTTGTACGAGACAAACGAAGACTTCAAGCAGATCTGGGAGCAATGTCAGGTGAAGCCTATCGAGCAGTACTACCGAGCTAATGGCGGCTTGTTCTACTAGAGTAAGTTGTGCATTCCTAGATGCTTGCTAAGAGAGGCTCTTAATTAGGAGAGTCGTTGTAGAGGACTTGCGGGACATTTTGGCAGGGAAAAGTCTCTTGCACTGGTTAGAGAGCATTTCTTTTGGCCTCGACTGACAAGGGATGTACAATAACACATCAAGCAGTGCGGGATTTATCAAATGGCAAATACCATGGGGCAGAATGTCGGGTTATACACCCCCTTACTAGCATTAGAGGCATCGTGAGTGGAAGTTGGCATGAACTACGTGGTGGGACTTCTAAGGACACAGCAGAATAAAGATTTAGTCATGGTCATCGTGGTTCGATTCTCAAAGATGACATATTTTGTACTATGCCACCGAACACTGGATTCCTCGCATATCGTCGACTTGTATTTTAGAGAAATTGAGACAGCACAAGATAACTAGGTCCATCACATCAGACGTGGATTTCAAGTTTATGAGCCACTTCTGGAGGTCCCTGTAAGGAAAATCAGGCACCAATCTTCAATTCAGTTCCGCAACGCACCCTTAAACTGACGGCCAAGTGGAGGTAGTAAACAGGAGCCTAGAAAATCTTTGAGATGTTTTGTGGGAAGGAGAATAAAGCAGTGGGACTTGATTCTGACTCAAGCGGAGTTTGCATACAACGGATCCATCAGTCAAACTGCGGGAAGCACTCCATTCGAGATTATGTACGGGCGCAACCCACTCAATCCACTTGAGTTAGTACCAAACCATGTCGACATCAAAGATCAGTGAGGAAGTTGAAGAACGGGTTCGTGAGATTCGGAAGCTCCATGAGGAGGTTGGGAAGGAGACCAATAAGCAAAACTGCAAATATCATTCTCAGAAAAATAAAACCGGGAAGCAGGTGGCATTTCAAGGAGACCTCGTGTGTATTCGGATGAAGCAGGCGAGATCTCCAATGGGAGCATTTGGGAAACTCAAGCCCAGAACAAATGAATCATTTAGGATACTTCAAAAACTGAATGACAATGCCTATAAGATCCACCTGACATATAACGTTCAATGTCGCGAACCTGGCACCATGCTTCGAGAACCCAAAAGCTTCGACGAATGAAGTCAAAGTTCTCTCAACCCAAGAAAACTAACACGGGGCTGAGGACTGGATCGGCCGACCCAACATGTGAGTTTCGGTCCAGCAAGGAGGTTGGACCGACTGGTCTTCTAATGGGGCGGGAGTTACTACCCCTTCCCCTTCCGATTTTTTTATTATATTCCCTTCCATAAAAGAAATTCCCTTCCTATTATATTTCCTTCATATTCTTTTTCATTCATATTATATATATATATATATATATATATATATATATATATATATATATATATGCATATAAATTATTTGCTTGCTTAAGTTGTTCCAGCATCTGCCCAGCTACCACCTGTCATCTATCACCTGTCCAACTGCCTCCTGTCATCCCGCACCTGTCCAGCTGCCTCATGTCATCCGGCACCTGTCCAGCTACCTCCTGCCATCCAACACCTGTCCAGCTAGAGGTGTAAGTGAGGCAAACTGACTCGTGAGTCGGCTCAATAAGAGGCTCGTGAATTAAGCGACGAGCTAGCAAGCCAAACTCAAGCTAACCCCAACTCGTCTCGTTAGTTCATGAGCCAAATCCATTAAAAAATATATTAATATAAAATATACTCAGAATCTATTAAATTTGAACACTATCTTTTTAAAAAATATATTTTTTTTAAAATTAAATAATTTCTTATTATTTCTCTCCTAATTGCTCATTCTATTTTTCATTTTACTATAATACTAATATAATATTATTTTCTCTTTAATAATAAAGAAGTCGACTCAAACTCATAAACTTAAGCTTGAGCTCGAGTTCGATAAAATTAATCAAGCTCAAGCTAAGGGTGGCTCGAGTTCAACTTGACTCATGTACACCCCAATGTCCAGCTATCACTGGCCAACTTACATATTCCCTGGTGTCGTTAGCCGCCTCCCGTATCTTCCAGTCAGACCGCTATCCCTCTAGCACCTCCAGCCAAGCCACAACTTCCTTCAATCCTACCAAGCCTGTCAAGCTTCCCTCCAAGCCATCCAGACCTGTCGCAATTCATCTTTCGTCCACCCAACTACTGCAATGCCTCTAGCCCAGCCCTACAGCCGCCGTTGTATCCTCCCAAACACTCCCTCACCTGCGGACAAGCCGATTTCCACTCCATTACTCTCTTCCTGGAGAGAAGTTTTGTGTTTGTGTTGTTTTATGTTGAATAGTCGTCGTTGTAACCTTTGTGAATGAAACTAGAGAGAGTTCAAAAAAAAACAAGAATTATGGATGTCAACTTTAGAATCTAAAGGCTTTTGTTTGAGTACATTTAAAATTGAGTATATGAAATATAATTTTAGTAATAATAGATCTAATGGTCAGGTTGTAATAATAAGTGATCAAATCATTAAAAGAAGTAAATATTTTAAATATATCAACTCTATTATTCAAAGTGATGGTGATATAAATGGAGATGTTCTTAATAGAATTCAAGTTAGAAGGTTGAAATTGAGGAATGCATCGGGTCTATTGTGTCATACAAAAGATCCACTTAGACTTAAAGGAAAATTTTATAAAATGTTGGCGATACCTACAATGCTTTATGGAGCATAATGCATTGTAAATGAAAGCATAAAATTAAGTTAAGTGATGTTTGGATGGGAATGCTTAAGTGGATGAGGGGCTACAAACATAGAGCCAAAATGTGAAATGAATATATCCGTGAAAAGGTGAAATATCTCCATTAGCAGACAATATTAGAGAGAGTCGCCTAAGATGATTTGGTCACACTAAACGTCAACCATCTGATGACAGTTAGGAGATTAGATATTTTAGATTTAGTAAATCCAGTTAAGCTAAATCTAAATTTTATATTTGGTATTATTTTCATTAAATCCACTTAAATCTGCAATTTGTGTTTGGCATTTGTTTCAGGATTTAACACTTGAATTGCTGACAAATTGGTTGCAAACAGTAGAGCAGGGGGAAATGCATGAGGAATTTCTAAATCATTCCTACTCATCATTTGATCTCAATAGTTTGATTGTGGCACGCCTAAATACATCGATTCGCAGAAACAAATCAATCAAATATGCCTTCTTCTTCACCCATTTTCCAATTCGCACCTCTAAAGGGCAATGTTCTCTCTGCAACTAAGCCAAAAGATTTTTGAGACATCAATCTTCAGTAAAGTGAATCTATACTCCAATTTCTTTCGAACTCATAATTTAATTTCAGGAATAATAATTGAAATCATGAACTCATTTAAATGTATGAAGAAAATATTCTTTGGTGAAAAAAATAAAATTTCCACATGTGGTCCTAAATTCTAACGAAAGGATGGCGCGACCAGACTTTACCTTTCTCGATGGTTTCTGGTAGGATCGAAGCAGAAGGATGAGAAAGGTGGGAGTATCGGTGGTCTCCGCACGCAGCGATCTCTTACTAGCATTCCTTTTTAGCTCTAATAGGGATTGTATCGCAAGGGTTTTGGGTGAAATAGGGAGAGAGAAAGTAATGTAGGCGAGCTTTTGGACTCCGACGACCACAGAGGCAACGTGCGGCGACACGCAAGCAGGCCTATCCTTCGATCTTCTTCTACTGCGTGAACCTTCCCCTCTGCAACGGCGAGCTATGAAAGATGGAATACAACTTAAGGTCCGTTTGGGACAACTTAAAACTATAGTGGCATTTTCAAAACGTCGTTGTAGTATTTGTTTTGCACGATTGAACAACTTTTTTAAAAAAAGCTATTTCAAAATTTGACACAATCTCGCCCGCAGTATGACCCCGAAGGGTGGTGTTTACTCCGCGCGTTTATTCGTGAATTACTCTCGCTGTCATTAGCGTGCCTGTAATTTTATTATCCAGCTCTCTAACCTAGCTCGCGATCCTAGCCGCTCCCGCTTCCTTTCCGTTCCTGCCTTCCATTCTCTCGCATCTTGTTCGGCCTTTAGCTCCTCTTCCGGCGTTAATCGCACGCTTCAGCATCTCGCTCCCTGCATCTTTCGGCGTTAATCACAGGGTTCGGCATCTCGTTCCCTGCATCTTCCTGTGTTAATCCCAGGGTTTGGCATTCAGCTCCTCTCTCCCTGCTTCTTCCAGTGTAAATCCCAGGCGGCCGATAATCCTTCGCAGCTCCTCTCTTCGGCATTTTTCCCCTTCCAAGTAATCTAGGCGGTCGGCTGCTTCCGCCCGGTTTTTTTTTTTTTTTCTGCTTTACTTTTTCTCTACTCCCAGTATGGCTTTTTATACTTTCTTTCTTCAAATGCTTTCCTTTCTTGATGAAATATCGTTAAATTTTTTGGCTTAATTCATATCTCTGCGAAGACTTGCTTCTCTTTGACATCATGCCATCTTTTAGAAAGCCTTGAGCATTGATCAAATTCATTCATTTTTTTCTGTTTGCTTCATTGGAACGTTGGTTGATGAAGTAGTGATAATATTTGCAGCAATTTAGAGATTCATCATTGCTGGTATTATACTTATTATAACTTTAAGCAAAATTTACAAATGTGCCAAACATTTGCTATACATTTACACATACAACACCAAACATTTTACATTTACAAAACTTTGATGTCATAAACTCATTGGTGTCTTAAACCTCTGATTGCAAAATAAAACATTGCACTTTTAAAAATTTGAGTGTTATACATGTAAATATAAATATTAAATGGCTAAATAGTTAAATAGATAAGAATTTATGTAAACTCCCCTGATTTTAATTATGCATGCTCAAAAAGAGGCAATCTATTAATGAAATAACTATTGATAAACATTATATTTTGTTTGTGAGGTGATTTTTTTTTGGTTAAATGTTTGCTGCTAATGTAATTTAATGTTTTCATTTTCAATTTCCCTCGTACTAGTAAGTTGAGCAATGAATAAAAGCAAAGATGTTGGATCATCGGCCATGTGGGATAGGGATGCCACCAATACTTTTTGTGATCTCTGTCTTAGGAAGGTTGAGCTGGGAAATAGACCGACCACATATTTTAACAAAGAAGGTTGGCAAAATGTTATGGTAAAATTCAGGGAATTGACAGGAAAGGACCATGATAGAATGAAATTGAAGAACAAGTGGGATCAATTAAAGAATGACTGGAAGATCTGAAAGAAACTTAAGACGGGAACTACAGGTCTAGGTTGGGATCCAATGAAACGGGCAATAGATGCTCTTGATAATTGGTGGGCTGAGAAACTAGAGGTAATGACATAGTTTTGATCACTTTCATTATTCATTTTTAGTTATATTAAGAGAGTTTAACTAATTCAAATTGTTATGCCATGCAAGTTGTGCCAACAGCTAAGAAATTCAAATTCAATGACATTGATCCAGTAATGGAAGAGAAGTTGGATGGCATGTTCAAGGGGGTTGTTGCAATAGGAGCTCAAGCTTTTACCCCATTTGAGTCTGACTTCATTAGCACAGCAGATGTTTTGGGAACCAATCATGTAAGTGACTCAGGAGAAGTGCCCTGTGAAATCTAAAGGGATGTGGAGTCTACATCCGTTCCAAACGGCCCTGTGTGGAGAAAAGGAAGAAAGGAGCCGCATTTGTCAGGAGCGCAATCGAAAAAATGGTTGAATCCTGCAGAGTTGAGCTTTCTGCTTCACAGGAATATCCGTCGGAGGGTGTCTTCAAATCCTAAATAAATATGTTGAGGTTAAGAGGGACAAGAAACTAGATATCAATTGTGTCAAGTTACTACAAAATCCAGTTCGTAGAAAATTTTTTGTCAAGTTAGATGCAGAATACCAACTCGATTTCTTACGCTCATTCTTGGAAAATTGAATGTTTTGAACTCTAGTCGTTATGTTTTCTCAGAAATGTTTGTACCGTTGTGCCATGGATCGTTTTTTTTTTTTTTCTAGCATGACTTATTTATCTGAACTTCTTATGATTAACAATGAAGTTTTCATATCTTATGTGTTTATATGTTTTATGGATGTGTTTAAATGACTTAAGGTTATAATCATTCTCTTTTAACTAACTTTTGTAGAATTGATCCAGAACAATTAAACTACGATAGAAAGATTTTTCTTATTCTTAATTTGTTATATCATTACTACCTTACATGTATCGACCGAACCCCATGTATGACGTCGAGCTATATTGGCGATAAATGAGTCGGTGAGTTACTACGACGTCATCCGACACGCTCCGCCAACATGTTCTGAATGACAAAAGAGATTTTAATCAACTTGTTCTACGAATTCCAACACCAACATGGTTTGAATGACTCGACCAAAATGACATCCAGGAGGTGCTAACAATAGCACTCTATATATTATCTCATAATGAGTCCATTAGAGGAGTCATGGAGCGATTTCAACATTCATCAGAGACTATCAGTAGGTCTTTCTCGATTGGTCTGAATGCTCTAGTAAGTTTAGCCTCTAAGATAATTAAGCCAGAGGATCCCACATTCCAGTCCATTCCGACTCATATTGCAAATGACTCCGCTACATGTCATTCTTCAAGGTATCTATTAAACATGTAACTATTATATTAAAATTTATTACCTTTCAATTATTAATAAATTAAACATTATTAAATTTAGGACTGTATAGGAGCCATTGATGGAACTCACGTCAATGCACGTGTATCCGACACCAACAAGGTCGCCTACATTGAACGTTGTGGTTCCCCTACATAAAATGTGATGGTCGTTTGTGACTTCAACATGTGTTTTACATTTGTGATGGTCGGATGGGAGGGCAGCGCACACGATGGCCGTGTTTTTAAGTTTGCAACCAGACGTCGAAGAACTTGCTTCCTGCACCCCCCTCATGGTATTTAATTATAACAAATATGTTTGATATTTTTGAATCTTTTATTAATTATGTATTCGTGCAAGTAAATATTACCTGGCTAACGTTGGATATCCCTTACATAGGGGATACCTAAAGCCTTATGCTGACACAAAGTACCACATTCCCGACTTTGAAAGGTCAAGCGGAATTGCACGTGGTAGAAAAGAAATATTCAATAAACGACATTCCTCCTTACGCGGTGGGATTGAAAGGTCATTCGGGGTATGGAAAAAGTAGTGGGTGATATTGTGGGACATGCCAACCTACCCCTTTCCTAAGCAAGTGCATATAGTTGTGGCAACCATGGCACTGCACAACTACATCTGACGTCATCACTCTAGATCTGATGTGGACTTTGTTTCAGCATTAGAAGACCTGCATCAGATTCCACCTGAAGCATATGACTTCCATGTGGGGCGTCTCATACCACAGAAAGAATCAGAGCATGCTCACAGTCGCGAAGGTGAAGGTGCAAGGGAGATGGCAGCATTGCGAGACCAGCCAGCGGACGAAATTGCTCGATCATGATTGTTGATTTGTTGTTATTTTGATGTTTCAGAACTATCACGTATACATTTCTAAGATTTTTTTTTTTTTGGGTCATTGAAGATCTGCTCACTTTTCCATGGAATGGCGATAGAGCAGCTTGGAAGGCTGATGGATTTGAGGGTGACCTCTACTTTTAAGAGCTTTATATATTTATACCTTTGAATCTGTTGAGGATATATGTAAGAAATGGTACTTTGTAATTCATACAGCTGTTATGTGGAAATATATAGACTTCTTATATTGATGCATGCTGTAATTTGCTTCATTTACGATTATGAAGGTTTGAGAGGCTTGATGGTGCTTTATAGTGTAGCTTTGTTGTGCACCAGGCCAATACGAGGATATGTGTGCTTTTTTGGTGTTTCCATTGTCACAGGGAGGAGTGATATGTGGAAAGCTTCTCTATTATCATCTATACATATTTTCATCAAAATCTATATTGTTAGAAACGGCCTTGCAAATTTGAGGATTTATTTATTGAACGCCATTCGGATTCTTGCTGAAGGTCATAGTGTTGCTCAATGATTCAATTTTATCTTCCTTACAATGTTTATGCGTGGGTGCAGACCAATGATATTATGATAATTTTACCAACTTTTCTATAAGTTGATTTCGCCACCAATGCTTTACAGCCATCTTTATAAAAATATGCAGTCAAGCTGAATATTCCCTCATGTTGTTTGCTGTGGAGTTAAATTTTTGATGATTTTGTGTTGTTTGCTGTGGAGTCTAAAGGCCTTCGTTTAAGTAGAACTAAAACTGAATACATTGAATGTAATTTTAGTAGTAACAGCTCTAATGACAGAAGTGTGACTTTGGGTGATCAAATTATTAAAAGGTGTGAACGATTTAGATATCTTGGGTCCATTGTTCAAAGCGATGGTGATATAGATGGGGATGTTAATAGTAGAATTCAAGTTGGTTGGTTGAAGTGGAGGAATGCTTCGGGCCTTTTGTGTGATAGAAAAGTACCGCTTAGACTGAAAGGAATGTTTTATAAGACTGTGGTGAGACCTGCAATGCTCTATGGCGTTGAATGTTGGTCTTTAAAAGAGAAGCATAATAATAAGTTAAGTGTTGCCGAGATGAGAATGATTAGGTGGATGAGTGGCTTTACACTTAGAGACAAAATGCGAAATTAATATATTCGTGATAGGGTTGGTGTAGCTCCTGTGACGGACAAAATTAGAAAAAGTCGTCTTAGATGGTTTGTTCACATTAAATGTCGACCATCTGATGATCCGATTATGAGAGTAGATGTTTTTTATTCGACTTGTGTTAAGAAATACAAAGGTAGACCTAAGAAGACTTGGGCTTATTGTATTAAAAATGATCTTGATTTACTAGAACTGAATGAAAATATGACACTAAATAGGACGCAATGGAGAAAAATGATTCATGTAGCCGACCCCACGTAGTGGGATTAAGCCTTTGTTGTTGTTGTTGTTTAGTTTTGTTAAGTAATATATATATATATATATATATATATATACACACGTGGTGTGGGTCATGTCGTCGTTTATATATTCGAAGGCTCCAATATAATTAGATGTGGATTCAGCCCCCGTTGAATTGTAAGTACAATAATTATCACTCATTTTCGTTTGTATCATGCATCATTTTGAAAGAATGATGCATCTATAAGTTTTTTAAATTAACAAATAAACACATTCGACGTAAAATTATCATAACTTGATCATTCAAACCCCAAATCATACTATATTTTTACCAATTGAGTATCTTCACAAATAGAAGACAAAATCTAAAATCGATTAATTTTGAATAAAAATAATTAATTAAATAATACTAAAAATTCATAGAAATTTCATTTTGCAGGGTATTGTAGTAAAGGTCGGGTGTCGTAGTAAGTGTAGATTTTTATTTTCTTGTTGAGCCTATTATAAAGGTAAAGTTTGTCTTAGTGATTGCAGTTTTGTTGAGACTATTATAACTTTTGCGTGTCAAATTGTTCATTCAACTAAAAAAAATCTGCAAATCACTTGTTCACAAAACGTACAAACCAAACAGCAAAATAGTTTATCCAAAACAGGGGCAGAATTGTCATTTATCCAGAATCAGTTATTTTCCAAACACACAAACCAAACAGTCAGACAGCTTATCCGGATCAGCTGTTTATCAGCAGTTTTCAGGATAAGCTGCAGCTGCCCCAGATGGACCCTTTGTGGGATAATAGCTTGTTGTTTTTGTTATAGTGATAACGTAAATTTAAAGATGTCAAGTAATACAGAATCTTGTGATGGTAATATGCTCAAATAATAAAACACAATTTCTAACATCGTTCTTATCATTAGAGCACACAGAAGCATGAGGAAAAGTCTTTCCTAACTATATGGTAGTATCTTCTAGGTTTGTTGATATTGATAACAGCAAAAAAGGCCGTGACATTTATCAAAAATAAACGACATAAAAAAATGAAAATTTTAAACAAGGTTTTTAAATAAAATCTCTACGTACAAGAGAGATGCACACACATATTCAACATCAAAAAAATAAATAAAATTAATGAAGTTAAAAATCCCAAATAAAAATTTATTAAACCTGACAAGTCCTTTCTCGGCAACATAAACACCTTTTCCATGGGCACAGTCATCCCAAACAGTTCCTTCATACCTTCAAAAAAAAAAAAAGAGGGTAGCAATTAACTGCCCAATCATACTAAGCACAAGATATCAACTGAATTTTTTCCAAATTTGCATCTCAAAAAATTAAATAAAATAACGTTTTCCCTATAAAATAAGGGCACGCTACTGGCACACACAAAGGGGAACCAAATCATGGTGTCACAAGGGATTAGAAAGGAAATTGGGAATCAATAAACTATTGACCAATGTACAGATAAATAAAAAACAAGTTGACAACACAAAATTTCAAGTTCACATGTAAAATTAAGGATAAATGGGCTTACAAACAATCTAAAATGTAATTAAAAACAAGCACAATATGCCCAGCTTGTTGCATTATAGAGATAATAAAAGCATCATGGACGATCCACAAGAAAAAACAGTGCAGATTTTCTGAAAAGCGACTCAATTAAAAAGGTCCCAAAGAAAAGTTATTTTGCTATTTTAAACCTTGGTTATGAGAGCAATAAATTTGTGCTCGCATAGGGATTCAGTATCGCCCAAGACTATCTAACTCTAAACAACTAGGGCTAAGGCTGATGATATTCTAGGTACAGACTATCTCTGGATGCGCCAAGTTTTCTGTTCAATTTCATACTCATGTAACTGCATGTGTTTGCACTGGTATATTAGAAAACTTTATAGCGTACCAGCCCACCATGGGTGGGAATATTCATTAAAACCCAACTTCCAGCTCTCAGCAAGTGCATGGAGAGACCAAATTGATCTTAGGACTTGTATCTATTGTGGTGCCAGTTCCCACCACAGCAACTAGATAAAAGAAGCAAAAGTTTAACAGAATAAAGATTCAGCAATAAATGCACTATGATTTTCACGCACATATCTAAGTCAAAGCATGTTTATAGTTCGTGGTGAAGTGCTTCACCAGTGTAAGGTTCACTTATCAACAAAGCTTTCTGAGGTTGACAGGTTGTTAATGGTGTTGATTTCAAGTATCGCATAGGATTTTTGAGGTTCTGCTATGCACAACTTAGGGAATCTGGAAGTTCGAGGGCTTAAGATGAAGAGTAGAAGGTAAGATTCATTTTCAGTTATTGGAACAACATAAAAATGAAGGAGAGCTATAAGAATTCAACCTGAGTTTGTGAGCACATGCATTTTTTTTACTAGACTCCAAAAGATTCAGCTGTAATAGAAGATACTGAATGTGCATAGGACTTGTTATTTATAACCACAGCTAGCACTGCCTCATCATATGGCACACTACTGGTGGCTTCTCCAATGTGGATGGACGCCTCTCCTTTCTCCTACGGCCTATTTGAGTTGTTTAGTTATTTGATTTATATATTCATGGATAGTTAAATCCACAATGCTTCTACATTTATTACCCTTGGTTCTAGCACATGTATCCCCAAGAATACTAGAAACTACTAAAAACTTAGCTCTTAAAATTGACAATATTGAACAAATGACAAAGAAAAAAAAGAGTTTTTTTAAACTTGAAAACTCCATCCGATGTAACTTATACTTCATCCTATATTCTATTATTCTATTACTCTAAATTGAAACTCTGTGACCATGGTGAAAGGATTTCATTAATTACTCACTGCACTCATTGATACTAATGTTATCGCAAATCACAATAAAAAAAGTAAATATTATTACTGAAAGCAAATAGGTAGTTACAACTAACTCACTTGAAAGAGAAAATTACAAAAACACAACACTCGAAAACCTGAAACAGCAATAGACGCGACACAATACTCAACTGGAGGGTAGATTTAGGGGTGGTGGCGATGATCGGCGAGGGTTTGGAAGGTGTTGCGGGTGAAAAAAGAATGATTGGCAAGCAAAAAAACAAGACAGTTATGTCTCTAGTGTCAAACAGCAAGCAAACAGCAGAAAGTGATGTGTGTGTGTGTGTGTGTGTGTGTGTGTGTGTGTGTGTGTGTGTGTGTGTGTGTGTGTGTGTGTGTGTGTGTGTGTGTGTGGGTGTGGGGGGGGGGGGGGTGGCTCTTTGGGGTGATCGCAGCAAAGAAGAGGGGCTGGACATCACTGAAATGGCTGGAAAGGTCAGTCCTGGCTTGAGGGCAGCAAGGGAGGATGACAGCGGAAGCGAGGAGGAGTTGCGGCAATGGCAGCAAGCTAGAACGAGGGGAGATGGATGGTCGGGCAGCTGTAACAGCAGAAAACAGCCAGAAACGGTTATTTCCGTGTGGTGGCTATGGGCGGGAATGACAACGGCGGCTGCGGGAAATGAGTGGGACTTTAAGAGAGCCAGAGGAGGGCAGTTCTAGGGATGAAGCAGCGAGGATGATGGCTGAACGGCGAGGAACTACAAGAAGAACAGCAACAGAGACTGTTCGGGGGCGGCTGCAGCAATGAAGGGAGGTTGGGAGCGACGTGGAGAGGATGTTGAAGAGGATAGGGAAGATAATCATCACCTAGAGAGAGAGTGATATAATCAGAACACCACTCAATCCCTCGGATGCATCCCTCAAAGGAAAAAACAAACGTTGGAGCTATATTAAACAAAACACACAAAAGAAAACTAAGCCTAACCTCCCACAAAAGCAAATTTATAATAAGAGGATAACTATGAGTGGGCCAAGGAACCAGCTGGCACACCCAAAATAGGGACAGGCCTAGGTTGGTTCGATCCAAGCAGACAGAGGGGTCATGGGAAATCCTACGTGTGAGAGTCGCCTGCGTTGATCCTGCGGGTCGCGAGAAAACTTGCATGAGGGAGACACTCGTGTAAGTTTCCCGAGGTTGGGGAAGCTTCGATCTCGTCTATCGAAGCTTTTGCTTCCTCAAAATAGTCGAGTCGTCCCCGTTGAAAGTAGCGAAAATGTTGCACGCACTCGATGCGTCAATCTTGTAAGTGCTCTTAACCCAATGCACATCCTGATAAAATAAGTATTCATACACTATTACCGCACCTTGAGTTGGAATTGCATAACGTAGATTCTCACAAATCAAATCCCTAGCAAGTGAATCTACATTCTGCTTCTCCCGCTCCTCGTACTCAATTGAATGTGTCTAATAAATAAGTTTGTAAGGAGGAATCAACTCTGGGACAAAAACTAAAGCAGATTGAGCTATACTAAAGGTAATCACTCATAAGAGGCATCTTCTTCTTCTTGGAAAAACCAAGATCCCACTTTAGGATGCTCGTTCATACAAGCTCCTAAGGCAATTTCTAATTTTGTTGTTCATCCACCCTGCCATATTAACGGTCGGTGGTATACTGTTGAGCTAAATTTAATACCCCAAAGCTCCCTATGGACTTCCAAAAGTGATAAAAAAGAGTTTCATAACATACCGGACCTATGTTGGCAGAGACAACTCAAGAAGTAGTCTTTATAACTAAAAATTTTAATTTTTTCTTATCTGGGATTGACCTACGTCTGATATAGGCTGCTCAAACTAATGGCCCTTTTGGATATCGAATATCAGCCCTGCTAATGCTCCTTTCAGCGCTTGCAAAACAGTGGTTGGAGGTACCACAATTTAATGCTATGTCTGAACACTCATTACCTTGGATTCACCACCTTCTAGAACAATTCCAGTCAACTCAGCAAGAGTCTCTCTCCTCTATTCAATTGAAATCATTGACGTCTCTTTCTCGTCGGCTTAAATTTGAGAATCATTTTTAAAATCTTCGTCTTCTCTAGGATTACTACTTATTTCTTCAGCTGCTCTTTGATCCGTAAAGTGATAATTCTCTTGGTTATGCAATATGATTCAGTACGCCCAAATCTATGGCACTTGAAAAACTTTCTGGTAGAAACAAATTTAGAAATACTGCTTGTTCAACCTGTTCTCTACTCTAAATCATTTTCTTGTGTATTATGGTTGTAAGGTCATGGGGTTGAACCTTGCCTGTAAAATGTGATGGTCATCTGGTGATGTGCACTCTCCGATTTTAAACCTGAGATCTGAACATCTGATATGTAGTGAGCTGGTAGGCATTGGTGTTGCATCTCCCGTTCATACCTTTACCTCACACTGTAATATCCTCGGGTTGAACCTTGTCTGTAAGCTGGGGTGCATTTCCCGTTGGATATGTAAATAAATAAGAATTAAGTTTCATGTATGTAAATCATATTATTCATGCTATTCTTTGAAAACATAACACATATTATCTCCAAAATGCCTTTCAAAATAATGAGGTTCTTTTTATTTTTGTAAGCATTATGATCTATATCTTTCCCTCAGTTTTCCTAAGAGAAGCTACTGGTTCAAATCCCTGTTTGCAACTGATTAGTAAACAAGATTTTCAAATAAAAAGCGCAGCACCCAATCACTTTTTATTGCATTTATTCCTGGAATTCTTGCACATGACAGGATATTGTTTGGAAGCACTTGGAACGGTTTAAATTGTGGTACGGCGTTTGGAATTAAGGAAATTTCAACTAATGTCTGCTTTTAGGGAAAACTAAGAAAAATTAACCAGTTTTTTATCACGAAAAGCTAGTTTCTCCTATGTCCAATATCATATTTGGAGATATGCTAACCTGTAACAACAAAGGTTCTGCCACAAAACATTGCATACAGAGTAACAAGCAAAGGTATACTCTTACAAAACTTCTACCATAACTTCCAGCCATAATGTTAGCAATGGAAGGAGCCACATCAAGATACTTTCCCTAATGAAATGAAAGCTTAAATGTTTCACATCTTACGTGCTTCCATCGGCAAACACAAAGCTGACCCACTTGAGAAACTCCTCAATCCTATCAAGCTCCTCGATCACGGACTTCGGAGTAGAGATATCGTAGTGGTTGTCAGGAATCACTGGGAAAGGCTTACGATAAGGAACGTAGAACGGTGCAATGACCGGATTCCTCCCCTCCTTACTCGCCTGATTGATGGCCTCCCAATCGTCTTCCTCCGCCCAAACAGGATCCCAGCCGGTCTTCGAAATCCCCATGGGGGCGTCGGCCCAAAGCTCCTTAAGATCCTCCTCCCTCCAATTCTCCGGGTCCCTAGGGAAATTGAACAACTCCTCGGGCTCGCGGTAACTATTCTCCTCCTCCTCCTCCAGCTTCTTGTTGGTGCGGTTATCAAGAGCCTCGGAGAATCGCCGGAGGTTATTCTCCGGTGAGTTATCCTTTTCATCGGACGACGAGTATTCATCATCGTATTCTTCCTCGTCATCGTACTCAGAATCGTACTCCGACTCGGAGGACGACGACGAAGAAGAAGCCTCGTCTTCTGCGTCCTTCTCCTCTTCTGCGTCCATATCATCCATTGCTTTACGGCCTTCTTCTCGATCATCCGACATTTCCTGAGTGCAGAGCAAAGACTGAGAGCAAATGCGTTACTTTGGAGGCAGTGTGTGGGAGAAGATAAGATGTTCAATTAAAACGGACGGAAATATAGGGAAGAGGGATAGGGTTTAGAAATAAGAACTCTTTAGTTCCATAAATTTAAGTATTTAATTTGTGGTGGAAAACGATTCAATGGAGAATGAAGTAGTTAGACCTATCCTTGTCTCTGGCCCAATATCATTATGCTTTTGGAAGATAAAATAGTATATCAGGAGTTCTTATATAGTTTCATGTGCTGATGATAATATTTTGATGTTATTAGTTATTACTATATAACCACATTATTATCAAAAAACACCTCCAATAACATCATCTGCACATAATCTGGATGTAGGTAATTCGTATGTACTATTTTTTTCGTTTGGAGATACTTTTTAGAGCTCAAGCTTTCTCTTTTAGGTATTATTTTTTATTGAGTGTCACCTATCTTTTCCCTCTCTAAGATAAAATTAGAGTTTTTTTCTCATTTTCTTTTGGCTTGATTTATGTTTCCATTATCTCTCTCCTTTATGGTCCTCTCTTTTTTCTCCCCTCTACACTCTTCTCACCCTCGATCTATTTTTAGACTTGGACCTACTCTTAATTGGAAATGATGATTTCTTTTAATGTTAAGAATCCTTATGATTATAACCTTACTTATATGTCTTGTACGTAAGATAAAGCTTCCTTCTCTGATTTGAATGTGAAGGAGGGATCTAAGCAATAGGATATTGCTCTTTGTGGGATATGCTTTGGGCAAATAACATTTCTATGACAAACTTTTTTAAGTTATCAATAAAGTTTGAAAGTTGAAAGTTTGTGTAGATCTTGTTTCTTTAACCGAAGGGTTTTTTTGTTTAAGTTTTCATGTCAGGAAAATTTTGATATGGTTATCTCGGTGGCCCTTAGTTTATTGGTGGGAAATCACTCATCTTTAAAAGATGGACTCCAAATTTCCTATTTATCAAAAATGACTTTAAGGAAGTGTCGATTTGGGTGAAGTTTTATAATGTACCTCTTGATTGCTTGCTTTATTAGTAATTTTATCAAAATTACTAATAAAATTGGAATCCCTTTAGATGTGGATCCTCTCACAACAAAAGGATCCTATTTAACATTTGGTGGAATAAATATTCAGTTTGATATTGACTCAATTCTCCTTGATTTTATTTATTTATTTATTTTTGTTTATTAAAGACCATTAAATTAACACTCATGTTATTTGTGAATGAAAACCTACTCCCTTATAAAACATGTTCGACATTTGCTTATAACCCTAACAGTTGTCCCAAAATCTCCTCTCAACAACTGAAAGTTGTTAGTTCTACATTTAAATGTAGGAATCTAAATATATTAAATAATCATATTGTTACTCAAATCAATAGGAGTGGATCTACTAATATTTATAAACCAATTCAAGATTTCAAACTTTTAGATAATATTTATAATGTTTTGTCTAATCCTAACAACATTGTGGCTTCTAATCTTAATAATTATATTGAAATAATTTTAAAAGTAAAGAATCCATGATGTATACTACTTTTGTGTTGCCTCATGATGTTAGTAATGAAGCTATTTATGCCTTGAATAAGAATAATGTAATGTGGTTGCAACATTTCTCAATTAATACTTCGAAAGGTATTGTTAATTCGACTATGATTATAGATAAGGAGAATTCTCAAATTCTTAAAAATAATAATTCCCAAACTATTTTCATTGTTCGGACTTCTTCTAAGTTCAGTAAGGAAAGAATAAAGGAAATATTACCTATCAAGGTTTTTCACACTATTTCTTCTCATTTTCTTTTCATTTTTCCTTTTTTTTAATTTTTTTTAATCTTTGCCTAACATTATTGTCTGAAATGTTAGAGGACTCAATAATGAGACTTAGGTTGTTGATTACAATAATGTTATAAAAGAACATAAAATGTGACATCATTTACATATTAGAAACTAAATTATCCCCTTCAGTTATATTTGATCCTCTGTTCTTAAACAAGCTTAATTGTTTTTGTGATGAAATCAACATTGATAACTTTAATTGTGCATATAATGGTAAAATTTGGATTAAATGAAATAAATATAACTTATATTTTTGTTATCAATTTAAATCCTTAGTTTATTCATGGGCATGTTGCTTTTACTTTTTCCATCTTTTTTTATGCTATAATTATTTATGCAGATAATAGTAGTTTAGTTCGTAAAGACCTTTGATATAGTCTCATTTCTATGGTTGATAACTTGAATAACCATCAGTTATTCTTGATTTTTTAGTTGCATCCATAGTATTAAGGATAAAATTGGTGGTTATCCACCTTTACCAATCAAGCTTCAAGACTTTAATAATTGCACTTTCTCAGCTAGTCTTATTACATTGTATAACTTAGATTTCTCGTTTCGTTGGTTTAATAAGTAGCTTAATCATCCTATTAGGTGCCTCTTAGATTCTTTGTAATTCTAATTGGATTAACTATTTTATTGGTTCTTTTTTAAAAAATATTTAATGCTTATACTTTGGATAACATCACATTTTTTATTTTCTTCGATAATAATGTTAAATATTATTGTTGAGCTTATATAAAACTTTTTTAGGCCCTTGCCTTAATTTTTTTAGTTATTACTGAAATGACTTGGAAGAAAGAGGTTAAATGGGACCCTATTTTTTTTGTTTTTAATTAACTTCATAATGTGAAAAGTGCTTTAAAAACTGACATGGGAACTTTTTAACGTGTTTTCTAATCATATTAATTGGCTTAATAATAAGCATCATCATATTAATTTGAAAATCTGTATGCTAATGCTTGCAATTACGAATGAGCTAAACAAAGGGACAAGTGCTTCTGGAACTTTAAAGGTAAAAAAGGTGTCAAATTTCTTTTTCAAAAGGCAACAATGAGATGTAATTCTAGTTTTATTAAAGAGATATTGGTTGATGACATTTATGTTCAAAATCAAGATGATAATATCAATGAAGCTATTTCTTTTTATTCAAATTTACTTAGTATTTAAGGTGATATTAATATCAAGGACGATAATCTTTTTCATATTAATAATTTTGTTAATGATATTGATATTTCTTCTCTTGTTGATGGTTTTCTGATAATGAGATAAAAATGTTTTTTTTTTTCTCTATTGAATCTAACAAGGCAGTTGGGTCAGATGGTTTACTTCCAAATTCTTTAAAAATATACTATACATTACTAAATTTGACTAAATAGTTGTTATTAAATATTAAAAAAAATTTGATATATTTTCTCATGAACTTAAGAATTTTGTTGGTGTGGTCATTACTAAGAAGTCTAGTGCTAATTCTTTCTTTGATTTTATATCTTTATCTCTTCATAATATTATTTACAAGGTCATTATTATTTCATGAGTTGATAGACTTATAAATATTATTAATAATATCATTTATCATTCTCAAAGTTATTTTTATTAAAGGTTGTGATATTGCTGCTAATATAATTCTTGTTAAGAAACTATCTTATGTTTCAATTCTAATTGTTCTAGTAAAAAAATTTGTTCTAAAAGTTATATTTTTAAAGTCTTCGATAAAATTAACAGATCTTTTGTTTTCAGAAGAATGAGACTTAGTTTTCCTAATGTTTTCTTAAATTGGATTTTTGCTTACATAACTGAGGTTAATTTCTCGTGTTTTATTAATAGCAAACTTATAGGGTATTTTTTCTGACATTCTGGATTAAGAAAAGATTGTCTTATGTCTCCCTCTTTTTTTAGCTACTATTATGGATGTTTTTTTATGTCTTAATTGGAAATAATGGTAGCTTCTCTATTTTAATTTGTGTCAATGATATAATTATAATAAAAAAGCTAGTGATAATGAAATGTATGATTTAACTAAGTTAATTAATAAATTTAGCAATGTCACTAATTTTCAAGTTATTTTGTCCAAATATGTTATAACCTTTCTAATTATATGAATATTACCACTACATATCATATTAGTGATATTTGTTGTTTAAATAATAACCCTCTTTCTTGGGACTATCTTTATATTATAATTAAACTTACTAAACTTGTTGTTGCATATTAACATAAGGACAATGATAAAATTCAAGTTTGATTGGTTGGTTGAAAAAAAAGCTTCTATTTGTTATTGGTCTGTTTTAACTAATTAAGTTTACCAATTTTAACTAACTAAGCTTACCATTTGAATTTTTCTTCATTGTTGGTTTCGCTCCAATATTTTGCCAAGAGGGTTAAAGAGAATGATCACTTCTATGATATCAAATTTCCTTCATTCTCATAACATTAAAAAAAGTTTTCACACTATTACTTGGAACAAAGTAACCTCCAAAATATCATGGTGGTCTTCATAATTCTTCTTTAGATACTTTAAATGTTATGTGTATGACTAAGATTATTTGGAATTTATATGATTTCAATTCCTGCTTATTCATTTGGCATTTTAATCATTATGATTCTATTTGGAGTAACTCTAGGGATGCCTCTACTTATTTTTGGAAATATATTATGAAGATTACTAAGAAGATCATAAACTTATTTCATGTTAACAATAATAGTTAACTTTTCTTTCACTTTGATCCTTAGTTTTATGGGTATTCTTTAAAAGAGTAATTTGGAGACACTATTTTTAGTTGATTTAATTTTTCTCATAATATTGGGCTTTGTGAGGCTATTTCCAAAAACAGTTGAAATTAACTAGTAATAATTTGGTTTCTAATTTTTGCATAAATGTCATTTATAACATCCCTATTACTAATGTTGATATTTGCCTTTGAACAATATTAACAACAATTCTCATATTTACTTTTTTTATATATGAGGCTTTATCGATTATAGATTGGTTTAAACTTATTTGATTTAAATGTTTTTTCTTTAAAACTTGTTTTTCATTCTTTAGAGATTGTTCACAAAAGTATAAAAAACTCATTACATTCTTTGTTATGTAGGGATTATTGTTAACAATTATTGCATCCTTTGTTCCAATGACATGGAAACTCATAATTACATTTTCTTTGAATGTCATTTCTCACATGCTTTTACTAATAGTTATGTTCTTAATGAAAACTTTTTTTATTTCCCAGGTTAATAATTATCAAGTTTTATATCATTCAGATAATATTTCTTAAAAAATTCATAAAATGCTTCATCTTCTTGTTCTTCAAGTTACCTCTTATTTCATTTAGTTTGAGAGGAACTCTAGAATTTTTTAGAACAACAACACTGCTATTTATTTGATCGTACAATATGTATACAATGGATGATTGTTTATAAGAAAATTAAGTGGAAATTCAAGAGAAAACCCCTAATCATATTAAAGAGTTCTATCACATTTAACCCTTATTTAGCGTTGCTGTGTCATTTTTTGGTTAGTTATGTCAGTTGTTTGTCTCTATAATTCGGAGTTATGATGGTAGCCAATCATCACATTGAATATTAACCGATTTGTTTATTTATATATCTTGATTTTAAGATACTCTTCCCTTTTTTTTTTTTAATTTTATGGAAGGTTTCACTATGTATTTGTTACATAGTAATTCAACCACTAGAGACATTTTGTTGAGTATTTTAAAGTTTTTTCATTCTTTTGGGATTTCACTAAGTGAATATATTACCACTCAATTTCCAATGGATTTCCAATGTTTTTGTGGGTGGGTATTTATTGGGCTTTTATTTTTTTACTACTTTTATCTTCTCCCTCTTTTTATTTTCTTCACTAACGCTGAAACTTATTATTGACTTTTTATTTCATTTCCCTTTTTTATTTTTTGGTTAATCCTTGTTTTATGTGATGTATTTCTAACTCGAGTGGTTTTTGGACTACATCTTCTAGTTATACTCGAAAGTGGACAAAGTTTGAGCTTTTTTGAAGATTAAATGGATTCAATATGGCCAAAGTAATTTTGAATTGTTGCCATCTCATACTTTAGAGTTCATTTCTTTATTTGATCATTTCCCTTAAGTTTTTAGTCTTGCTTTCTTGGTCTTTGGCTCATAATATTTTTATCTATTATTACTCTTTTTGTTTTAATTGGATCAAGATGTGCTAGATTCTTTTCTTATTAGGTGTTTAGATTTCTGAGTTGAGTTACATATTTATTTTTTGCTCCATTTTGTACATCTTTTGCTATATATTTATCTTTTGGGATGATATTTTTTTTTGTTTTTTTTAAAATTAAAGTTTTTTTCCCAAAAAAAATAAAAAATAAAAATAAAACAAAAAACAAATAAACAAACACTATTATTATGTTTTTTTTTAATTTTCAAAAATAAAAAATAAAAAAATAAAAAAATAAAAAATATGAATTGATCCCCAAGTCTCTAAACTTTTATAAGTACATACATTATACTCAATTATTAATCATCACATAAAAATTTTCAAAAATTACTAGATTTGATTTATGATCACTTTTTTTTGTAAAATTATTTTTACATAATTTTATTTTATTTTTTAAACATTAAATTATTTTATAAAACTTCACCCAAATCGCAGTAAGTTTCATAAAACTAACAGCAGCTACAGTTTGCCATTCAAAAAATACATGAAAGGAATAAACGTTCACAACCAAAATTCAGACTAATAAATCGCTTTCGTTCAAAATTATATTACTTTTAATAACATTATTACTTCACTAATAACATCATTAAATTAATTAATATTCTTTAACATGTGCTAAAATTGTTTTAATAATACATTACTTAAAACAACAATATTAATTAAAATAATGAATAATCAGATTTCTCTCCTAAACCATATTTTAAATACATTGTTTAGCAGCAATTTAAATCACAATCCCAAATCAACATATTTATATTTTGAACACAAAACATTCATTCCTGTTCAGTTCATTCACTCAACAAACAAGCCAACATAGAGCCGCTTTGACAAACTAAAAGTCATACTGTCAACGTGCTACCATCAAACTTTTAATATATGGGTTGGGGTTTTTACCATTAATTTTGATATTTGAATGGGAATTTGCAAAATGAATGAAAGAAGATGATTGATTTGTAAATGGGAAGTTTATGGTGATATGTAAGTTTATGCCCCTTTTTACAATTGGACCACAAAAACATAAAAACAAGTATTTCAGCTTTTAAATGGCGCTGCACTTTTTTAGGCAAAATGGTATATATGTAAATATTGAAGCTTTAGGGGGGCTGGATAGGGTGATGGGTGTAGTTCCTGAAAGAACCTTCAGGCCGGCACGAGGAAACCTAATCTATAAATTGAGGGAGCCAAAATTTAGACCGGCATGTCACAGACAAATAGTCCCACATTGACTAGGTGTAGGGCCGAAAAGCAGTATTTAAGTCCTGGGCTGCCCACCACCCATAAGGGCTCTTTTGGGAGGTGACAAGTGGTATCAGAGCAGATTACTGCCTGCCAGGTGTGTGGACTCTACATGGTCCAGTGGGACCCTCGATGGAGCCGATCCGTGACGAGAGCGTCATGTGATTGGGTGGAGGAGAATGTCACGGACAAATANTGCCAGGTGTATGGACTCTCCATGGTCCAGTGGGACCCTCGATGGAGCCGATCCGTGACGAGGGCGTCACGTGATTGGGTGGAGGAGAATGTCACAGACAAATAGTTTCACATTGGCTAGGTGTAGTGCCGAAAAGCAGTATTTAAGTCCTGGGCTGCCCACCACCCATAAGGGCTCTTTTGGGAGGTGACAAGTGCTCTTTTGGGAGGTGACAGGCAGGAGGAAACCTAAAGAGAAGGGCTTTGCTGGGTCGAAGTTTAGACGGCTTCAGTAGTTCTACTGATAGAAAAAATCATGAAAGTGGCGATCAGAATGGTTCGAGCCCAAGTTCCCAAATCCAAATGATTCTTAAATTTATGATGTTATATGAATAAAAATAAAAATTTAGATATTAGATATTTAAACAAATTTTCCAAAATTAGATATTTAAACAAAATTTCCAAAATTCCCAAATCCAAAGCATGATAAATATACCCTAAAAAAAGGCATAAATTGAAACGAAGTACTACTGCGTTGTGCGCAGTCAAGAACCAAGCAAGACTAACATAAAAACTACTGCTTCGGAATAACAAGAACCGAACTCACATAAACAGATAACGCTGACGGCCCAAAAATCGAAACAAAAACAAAATGCATCCATCGATCCCTTACTTGGCAGCAGCTCCATGCTTGGCTTTGGTGTGAGACTGCAGAGCAGTTTCACTTGCAAATGTCCTGTAAATGCATCGTAAATGAAATAAAATGAATACATATAGCTTAAGATTCGATAAACCGGTTGAAAATTCATACAGGAGGTATTTGGTGGCATGCTATTAACAGTATTTTATCATGTGTTTAACTTAAATCCAGCCAACAATTTTAAAAAATTTAATTCCACGGTTCCTTTAATTTGAATTTTCCGTTTTTTTCCTCGTGTTCAGTCTCTTTTATGATATTGAAATTTTCTGTCTTTTTCCTAGTCTTCAGTCTCTTTTACGATATAAATCTGGATTTAGTAAATCCGATTGTGAGGAAGACTTATTCTGTCATCGCTGGGGTGCTCTTAAGCAGCACAATGATTTTCATAAAACCGCATTTATCGGATTTGATAGATTCTATTCAACATAAATCTGAGTTGAAGCCAAAAACAGCCTTAGTTTCACATTATAATATGCCCCTTAATTTATTATTCTTTGTACTTCACAAAGATCTTTCCAAAGTTGATATTTTCTAATTTATATTTTAAAAATTATATCCTTTTATATTTCTAAAAAAAGGCAATTACATACAGAGCATTCAAAACATTATTATTTACACTATCTAGCAGTATTTTTCATTCAATTTTCAAATTCTCACTCAAATATCAAAATTCATCACCCATCAATTTCATTTTTATAAAAAACTCAATGGATTGATCATATTCACACATAAACACATTCGTTTGATGGTTTAAAAAAATCACATGGATGTTAGTTCTGTAAATGTCAAAATTTTGAGTGCTATGTATGCAATTATCCCTTCTAAAAAAACAATATACAGCTTTAATCTGAATTTTCCAGTGCTTGACCTCCCTTAAAATGTAATTAAGAAGAAATTTAAGCTCAAAATTGAATAATCTCAATCTAATTCTTCATATGCTAAGGGGAAATATCTCTGCAATAGAATTACCTGGTGCAGGATTTGCAAGCTACATTTCCACCAGATTTTGGAGTCTGTTGAGGCTTTCCACCTTGCTTAGCCGGATGAGGGGTTGCAATGTGAGTGCTTTTCTTTCCATCACCATCTGCAACAATGTCTTGGTAATCAATCACCAATCATAGAAATATTTGCATATCTAATAAATTAATCTTCATATTCTAATATTTAAAATTTTAAAAAAACATTTTTTAAGGTTAGTGTATTATATAAATAAATATAAGGGGTATTATTTACATACAAAGAACACAATTATGTATATTTACATAGCTCACACCTACTTCCACATTTCAATACGTAGTTGTCAAATCTTTAATATCACATCAAAAATAGCCCCATTATCCACATTATAAAAGTGAAATACACATTTCATGCATAGTTACATCACCATAGTACTGCGTGTAAATATAAAAGTGTGTGAGATATGCAACTACATTAGAATTGTGTGCTGGGTATGTAAATTTCCATAAAAATATAAATGGTTAAGTGTTAGATATGTAAAAATATATAAATTCAGTGGTATGCATGTAAATCCACAATAAAATTTTAGAAATATCTCAAACATGATTCTAAATGAACACAAGAAACCAGGATGACAAGAGAACCTGTTTTCTGGTTCCCAGCTGGAGTAACGAGTTTAGCCTTTTTTTCAGGATTAGGTGTTTTTGAAGCAGAATCTGCTTTTCTTTTAATGGAGTTTTCGACCTTCAGAATCAGTGAAACAATTTGTTGATGTTATTTAAAAGAAAGAAAATAAAAATCAAACTGCAAATATTCAGCCTTACAATACCGATTACCTTCTTAGGGGTACCCTCTTCCTCGGAACTCTCATCGTCATCTTCTTCACTGGAATTGTCGCCACCGGGTGCCTCAATCATGTCCTGCAAATAAATATCTACCCCATGACCAATTTGTTCTTTACTTACAGTCATTAAGTAAACAAACCCCACAAAGTAAAGTGTCAAATTGCAATAACCACAATTATCAAATTTATCATAATCTAATGAGCAGAATGGACCACGGCCAATTAAAACCTGAAATACTACTAAAAAGGGGGCATTTACATAGATAGCACGCAATTTTTATCTATTTACATAACTAACACCTAAAAATTCATATTTATATACATATCACTCAAATCTTTAACATCACATCAAAAATACCACAATCACTACTCTTTAAAAGTGAAATACATTACATCATGCATAGGTCTATGATACAGAAGTGTGTTTTAGATATGTAAATATATAAGAACTAGGTGGTGTGTATGTAAATTTCCAAAAAAAAGGGCTTCACAAGCATGTAAAATATGATAAAAAATGAGAAGAAAAGAAGAAAAAAATTAAAGCAAACCTCATCGTCATCAGATTCTTCCTCAAAAGAATCATCATCGGCATCATCTTCATCATCATCATTATGAACATCCTCATCTTTTTCTTCGACCTTTTTATTTTTATTGTCTTTAATGGGCTCTTTAATCTCCACCTTAGCCTTTAATTTAGCAGACGCATTATCAGCCTTTCCAGAAGCTTCTTTTTCTGCGGGTGCCTTGGCTGCCACAATCTTAGGAGGATTGCTTAAAACTTGAAAAGAAGAAGAAAATGAATTATAAGTACAACATTTACTAAAAAAATTGCCAACAAAATAAAAAGAAAAATTTAATCACCTCGGCAGAAAGATATTGGAAAATTTACATAAGTAGCACATAATTCTTATGTTTTTACATATCTCGCAACTAAACTTTCGTATTTACATGCATAGCATGTTAGTGCTTTAAATATATGCATGAAAAGCTGCCTAATAGTACTCTTTTTTTATGTGATATTATAGATTTCAGTCCTTTTCGTGTAAATATAAAATTTAAGTGTAAACTATGTAAATGCATGAGAATTGTGTGCCATGTAAATGCCCCAAACATATTTTATCATTTGATCTTTAAGAGAAAAGTGGGAAAATTCATAAGGACTTTTCAATCCATTATAGGTACAATATTAAACAACTATCAAAAGGCAGAGCAGATAGCTAAACGGAAAAGTAAATTGCATTAAAATAAAAAATTTGTAGGAAAGGTCACATGAATTTTAAATCTCCATAGTTGATGGCACGACTTAAAAATGAACAATTTTTTTATGAAAAAAAATAAGCATAATAAGAAACATTTAACAGTAGCATATTACATATAAACCAAAAAAAAAAGCCAAGACGCTAATAATGAATGCAGGATGAACCATTAATAGTATGTAACATCCAAAAGAAGCAAACGACACTGCAGGAAGCAGGAAGCAGGCAAGTTTTGAATATATTTAAATAATTATTTACATTATAATTAAATCAAAATGCCGAAATAGCCAGCTCTATCCTTATCTCATTTACCAAGAAAGGGAGAAGGAAAAATAAGGCGGAAACATGGGAGAACTTTACCAAATAAATTCATTACAATAATTAAGGAATTTAAACAGGGAAATACAACAAAAGATTAGATCTAATTTATTCCTAAACAAACACAACAGAAGAGAAAATCCTATCAATAATAATAAGCTAGAGAAGTTCAAACTAAAAAAATAATAAAGTCAGGAGTTATCTTAAATCTTAATACTGTTAAATATTAAAATAAAAGCAAATTTATCCAGATAAAGTTCAATGATATGTTTCCTTCGTTACTTTAATTTGGATGGGGTGTTTATGTGGGGAAAACATATTGTTAAAATTTCAAATGGCACAAACCCCATTTCTTCATGATCAGATATCCAAATTATAACAAATGACATATAGTGGCACCAGATTTTATGAAGCAAAATGACTGAAATGAGGTTTCATCAAATAATGATCTTGATGATTGCCCTAATCGCTTGATATATATCTCCAAGTGATCAAACAGTTCTTACAAACATTAAGGCAGTGATAAAGCATATGAAAATTAGAAGGATAATAAAATCACATATCTAACCACTGTTAGAATTTTAAGATCACCAATCAAAATCATAATAAATAAAAAATGGTATTCAAAAGCCATATTTTGATTACGAGCAACAATTCAAATGTCTCAACATTTTAAAATCATAATTATCTTAACATTCACTACTCATAGTGGAGATTTTGATGCATCAAATTAATGAACAGCACGGCTTAAACATTACTGAATTGTGTGTTTTGCAACCAAATAAAAGAAAATAGAAAGCCTTGCTTCCTAATTCCTAACAAGTATAGTCTTTTAGATGTGATTTCCTCAATTTTTACTCTAAAAAAACAAAATGCCACTTCCTCTAACTTAGGAAAATAAAATAATACTTGAAGCACAGATAACACATTTTATTTTGATTATGTGAGTCTTGTCGATGAATGGCGGCCTTGCTGCAATAAAAATTAAAACTTGCACTATTTTGTATTATTGAGAAGTATGATAAAACACACACCATGTTCCACCCAAATAACAGACAAAGGGAACCCCTGTTTCCTAGTTTTTTCATGAACATGTAAAGTTTGAAGTGATTTCCTCAACTTTCTCTTCCAACAAATGAAAATAACACTTCCCGTAATTTAGGGAAACCATATAAATACTTGAAGCATAAGTAACATGGGTTATTTTGATTATTTGCAGCTTGATGGGTGTGCCTCATTGCACTGTAAGTAACAACTCTAACTATTTTTCAGTATTGACAAGTATGGTGACACACACAACACAAAACAAAATCAAATTAGAACATATTATTGCTACAAAACACAAAAAAAAAAACACAAATTGCACATACGGTTTGCTTTCTTTGCAACTGGAAGATCCTCTTCGGAGTCAGAAGCTAGATTTAAAAAAAAAAAAAGTAGGAGTTAATGACAAGCTCAAATAGATAAACTCCGAGAACAGTAGAAAATAAGATAAAAGCAAAACAATATCATACCTGAGAAATCATCTTCAGAAGTGGTGCAAACGACATTAGAGTTAAGGGAAAAAATACTGAATCCGAATTATTTTTTCATGAAAAATTTGAGAAAACCTCAAGTAAGAAAAGTGGTTTCTATAATTTAACAAAGGATATTCAAAACCCTGATAAATGCTCCTGTAACCAACAAAGAAGACGCTCGTATTCTTGGAACCATGTGACAACTCAAATTCTTTCTCGAAGACTAGGTCGTACTGAATTTGAGCGCATTTGTCTGTAGAAAGGGTTCCAAGTACTAGCTTCTGGTTGTTGATATTAACAAAGATTGGAACATTTTCACTCCCCTTTTCCTTCTTACTTTCACCAAGTGAAGCCTGCGTAAAAATGGCAAAGAGATACTAAAACAACTGTTTCAAAGTTCCACAAATAAAGCAAAAAACACATCAAACGAAACCTGTGAAAGATGCAAAACTCTTTCTTCCCCTGGCTCGCACTTGACAGTCTGTCCAGGTTTAACTTCAATACCTGAAAAAAAAAACACCAGAAATATGTGCTAAGCAGCAAACATCTCCTCTTATCACGCCATAGCTAACAATGAGACTAAATTCATTTTTCTAGGCTTCTTCCGCACCCCAACCAATAAATAAACTAACAAGTCGCTCAGAAAACAATAATCGCACATAAGAATTTTTCGGTAACGCGCTACACTTTAGAAAAAACACTATCACAATCATACGAATCTTACAACCACCATACAACACCGAAAAAGAAATCTTATGAAAAGATTTGTTTCATCTTCCTCAGTTGAACAACAGTAAGAGATCGACGTAAGTAAACCAGAAAACGTTACTTTTCAGACTTTCTTTGAGGGAAACTGATTGCAGAAATAATAAAAGTCTACCCCACCCAGATCAAGGAGAATATGCAGACAAATGAAGATACTGAAAGCCGAGAAAGGGGAAGAGGACCGAAGAATTACCCCAGAACTCCATTAGATAAGAGATTATCCGAGGGAGAGAGGACGTTAACGGCAGTTCAGACGAGAGCAGCCGCAAATTCCGGTTGGGAAAAGCTATTAGTCGCTCGAGAGCTGTAGGGGTTTAGGGTTTCGGACATTTGAAGGGCTTTTAAACGAGAAGTGACAGCAAAAATGTATCGCTGGCGATCGGCAAGATCCGCCGTCCGTCTAATTTGAAACGAGCTCCTTGAAATCATTTCCGTGCTGTAATTTTTTTTTTTTTGAAAGTGAAAACATTAATAGAAAAAAAGAAGATAAGAGTTATAAT